>CABFOW010001091.1:26324-104041 GCA_902141385.1 Timema californicum | reverse complement strand
AACATTCACAATTTGTATATTCACAGTAATATGTATGTGAGTATTTTTACATCCTCACAAACATGTAGACAACTTGATTGAGTTATGTTTAACATAAATTAGTTCCAGTATATTTCAGAATTTAAAAATATAACATCACAAAATACCATATGGTTAATAGTTTTACATAAATGTTAAACATGAGGTAGTGAATAAATAATATCATTGCATGTAAAGTTAATAATATTAACAGAAAAAAAATCCAACGTAATCTAAAAAAAAGTTTCTCAACGTGTTATGTGTAGCTTGGTTTAATCTTTGAAAAAAATGTTCATTTTCTCCGACTTCGTAAAGGTGTTTGTTGAATATAAAATAGGTACGAAAGTTCTGTTTTGACAAATTAAGTAATAAAAGTGTTATTATGATATTTTCATCTAAATATCTACGTAAACGTAGTTTCCTAACAATAACGGCAACCAAAACATTTAAAAAAACCACTTAAAGCTACAAATAACCTTCGCTTATTATTAATAGGTGTTCTGTATTTCGACAGGGTCGTTGCCTTGTCCAAAATGATTATTTCCAAATGTCCTATCTACAGATTATTTTAAAGATCCTGAAACTGTCATTTACTTTCTTAGTATGTGGTCATACATAGGATGCATTCGCCCATGTATCATAAAAATAGAGCTTTATATTAATCATTTCTGTAATGTGAAACCAACTTTTACTTTTCAAGGACAGCTAAGGTAGCCCCATGGCTTCTTTGGTGCTCACTGCCAGCTCACAGCTGACTTCTGGAGTCAACATTTAGGTATATACCTAAATTTTGACTGTCAAAATTGACAGATGCTAAACACACGTTTTTGCAGATCATCTGGTTCGGCGTAGGGATATATAATTTGGTCTGGTAACTTTTCAAAGCCGTCAACTGTCAGCTGTGAGCTGTCAGTCAGCACCAAAGAAGCCATGGGGTAACTGTATATAGATTGTATCAGGTAACCTGGTGGTCTAGGAGTAAGGTGTCGGACTTCTGTGCTGGGGGGCCCGGGGCTCGATCCTCGGTCCCAGTAAATATTTATCTGATTGCCAAACCCTTCCGTCACCTCTGACAAGACGTGTATTAATCACAACTTGTGGATGTGTGGAATGCCAGGCCTCCATTGTGGTTCGGATTCCACGTTAAACTGTCGGTCCTCAATTTCATCTCACCATCACCCTATCATTACACATTAGCATAACTGCGTATAAACCGAACGGGTAGTAAGACGCAGTGCTGATAGTAATATATATATACACTAATTAATATATATATATTAAGTAATTATCTTATAGGGTTTAATATTTTTCATAAATAGTACTAGTTTAGCTAATGTAAGATGATAATACTGTATTGGTACCTTATAAAACTATAATTGTGTCAATATATTTCACAACTCAAACCTTATTTCAATCGATAGCATTTCTGATTAATGAGCTAAGGGTCTTGGGTTTTATTCCCGGAATGTTCTAAAAAGTATCATGATTAAATGTGTGTCCACCCTTTCACTGTGTTGAATTAACGGCCAGGCGAGGAGTTGTGAGTTAGGGTTGGAAAGGGGTGGGGGTGGGGTGGAGTTGGGTCGTGTGTATGTTCAGAAAGTGCACATTACATACCTCAAATGAAAAACTAACTTTGATAAAATGTCGAGTGCATACAAAATTTAGTAATTAATGTAAACATTGATTTCTTTCTTTTTGTTTTAATTTTATCATGAAGTATTTTTTTTAGTGTTTTATTTTAGTGATGATTAACTACTACAATTAATATTTAAATGAAGCTTGAGCATAAAAAGTTTGATACTATCTTATATATAAAGGCTACGTACTGAAAGGACACAGACCGGATTTTTGTACTATATTTGCTTTGGAGTATATCAGAAGGGCACAAGGTAGGAGCATCAACAGCGCAACATTGTTTGTGGTCTCTGAGCAACATATGGCAACATAGTTTGTTGACATCGGACTGTTTACTTCAGTGGTTCTCAAACTGGGTTCTGCGGAACCACCATGGCTCCGTAAAGGGATGTCAGGGGTTTTGTGAAACAATTATGCATAATGCCTGTAAAACATTATTAATGCCTTAAAATTGTTATACTAGGCATTCATAAACATCCACCTCATTAGGATAATATCCAGTTTAATTATGAAAATAAAATGAAATTACTTTATAATATTATTAGAATATTTAAAAAATATTTAAAAATGGATAAAGGACCGTATATTTTGAAACTATATTATATTATGTTTACCATGCAAAATATGTACACAAATTTAAGAAATAAATCAATTTTGTTTTGGAATTAATTTATAATTTGAGATTTCTACTCAAATATAAGTTATACTTTTTATTCGAAGCTAAGAAATTTGTAATACGGTTGTAGAGGTAAATTATTATTATTATTAGCACCGCGTCTTACTACCCGTTCGGGTTATACGCATTTACGCTAATGAGCAATGGTAGGGTGATTGTGAGATGAAATGGAGGATCTACAGTTTAACGTGGAATCCGAACCATGGTGGAGGGGTGGCATTCCCCATATTCACAAGATGTCTTGTCAGAGTTGAAGGAAAAGTTTGGTAATCAGATAAATTTATGCCGGGACTAGAGGTAAATTGGTTTAGACATTAACACACAGGGGTTCCTCGGTAGGTTTCGTAGTTATTATGGGATTCCGTGTGATAAATAGTTTTTAGAACCACTGGCTTACATTATTCGACTAGACTCACCACTCATTGACCACTTTCTGAATTAATTCGCTTTTCTTTATTGTTTAATTTGATCCGTTCGTTCACGAACGACACATTCATTTCGATTAGAGTTTTATTGTGTTTGCATCATGTTCATGTCCATTACTTATTTCAAGATCATCCCCTCAACAAAGTTACGACCTGCTTCGGTGACCGCATGGTTTAAGGCCCCTGGTCCTGTCGAGTGTAAGTCTAAAACCTATTTTGTGGAATGGTGGGTGGGAGGGTGAAAGGCGTGGCGTGGCTGCACAACCTACCAAAGTATCCTTCCACACCAACAAGAACAGATGGATCACGGAAACTGTAGATGGCGCTAGCTACCGGACAGGTCTTGCGGAAAATTCATACTTTTGGAAATTTCAGTTCTCTCTAGATCAAGTGAAATCTTTATGTTAAAACTTTCAACATCTTTTCTAATATTATGTATCAATATTTATTAGGTGAAATTTTCTTATTTTTTGTTATGTAACCAATAGTTTTCTATTGAAAAATGTCAATTTTATCTATATGTAATCACTGTTAAAATTATAAAGGAGGGAGGTGTATTAAAAACATAACTTAATCAACATGCTTCTATTCTCGAACAAACTGTTTTCGAAAAGAAATATTGCAAAATAATAAAAATTCTTGAAGGTAACCGTTTGTTCCCATGGCTTTGCATTTCCACGCCAAATGAAAAGGGCCAATTGCCTTAACCCACAACTCTCGCAGTAGACTAGAATAACGATGACCGGGATATCAAGATTAGAATCTCAGTAGGATGTACTGAAGATGGTATTTACAAAAAAAAAATTCACTCTCCTTCCATGCAAATTTGGGTACATATCCTCTAAATATAATCTTATTCAACTACAAAACCATTAACGTAATTAGTAAGTACGCATATAACCTGAACTAGTATTAAGACACAGTACTAAAAAGAAAAGCTATGAGCATTGGACGTGGTGGTATAAATTCCAATTATCGTGAGTTTAATGTGATATACGCCGTCTTCACCAGTCTTATGGAGAGTTTTATGATAAATATTTGTTTTTTATACCATGCCACGCAGATAATAGGATATTCTCTGGCAGTAATTTAAAAATCCCTTTAAAAAAACTGGACAGAATCATCGCCAGAAACATCTGGAGTCAAACCAGGGTCTCTATACATACTCGCACTAGTGGCAGAGTTGTCTACTATTTTAGACCTTCATTGTACTTGGTCATCGATGACAGGGAGGCTTAGAAATCTATGTCGTCCATATGGAGTTAGGGCTGGTTCCCTATATTTTAATTATCACTGTAATTTCTCTATACTATCTTGAATCTAATGAAGATAAAAATGGTCCTAAAAATCGCGGACGGGGGAGGGGGGCGAGACGCAATGATAACATTGAGCAAAAGTTATATTTGGTGCGTTTTAACCACTCTGACTCACTATCCACCCAAGAAATACGTTTTTTTAATAACTCTAATAAAGTAGTGATGAGGATGGTAGAGTTGAGAGGAATTGTATCTACATTTGCTTGGAGGGAAAGTGGTAAATCATTTAGGGGAAAATAGCCCGAGTTCAGTCTACTAGGTTTCATCTCCACGCTACCAACAAACCAGACTGAGCGATCTTAGCTTTTACCTTGCGTGGCCACGATTCACGAATGTAAGAGTGAATTAAATTTCACCAAATTTAGAAATAAATTATCCTTGATGTTCATGGACGATAATGAGTCAAAATTTGGTGAGATTATCACTCACCTAACTTTTCAAGTTTCATATTTAAAATAATTTGGTATATCATCGTATGGCCTAGAGCAAGTTGTTACTTTCCTTGATCTGTCTCACTCTCACTTATGGCTACGACAAATATGAAAATGGAAAATGTATGAACGATACTAATAATAACATTCAATATACAGCAAAAAAAAAAGCATCGTCGACGTAAAAGATATTGGGTGCATCCAATTCTGCAAGAAAGATTTAAGTTTGGTGCATTTAAAACACTGTTCGAAAAACTAAGAGAAAATGAAGCAAAGCATTTTAATTATTTTAGAATGTCAATAAAAATTGACAATTTATTAAAAATGCTATACAAAAATTTAAAACATGATATTAATATGCGAAACTGCATATCTACTGCTGAAAGGCTGGTGGTGACACTAATATATTTCTTAAAATTATTTGCTTTGAAATATTTATTTATTTTAATTTAATGAATCGAATAATACATCAAATGTGAAATCAATCTTAGTTAATTATTAAACTTTTTTGTTCAGTCATATTTCTTAAAAGTAGTCCCAAGACATAGCACATACAAAATACACTTTTTATTATTCTTTAGAAATATCAAAACTCTCCGAAATATTGAATAAAGTAGACTCAGGACAATTATAATATTCAGTACATACCACTTCATTGGCCGCAGCAATTGTATTAATAGAGGCTTTTAAGTGTTCGACAATAGAATAAACTGGCAGGTGAAGCTCTTGATTTATCTATGATGTTTGTGA
Organism: Timema californicum; assembly: GCA_902141385.1. NCBI lineage: Eukaryota > Metazoa > Arthropoda > Insecta > Phasmatodea > Timematidae > Timema > Timema californicum. The sequence goes on along the minus strand of CABFOW010001091.1, from coordinate 98,787 downwards.
TGATAATGGACATCACTTAGTACTGAAATTCAACGATACTTTCGTCATAAAATTTGTCTACAGTTGGCGCAATGCTCTCAAAAAAAAGATATTATTCTGCTTTGGCCCTGTTCAATTGAAGCGTCTAGGAGAGTCAATTTTTTTTGTCTAATTCATTGGTAGTTTTTTAAATTTTTTGGACGGTTTTCATAATTTTTATTATTATATTCCCCCTCTTATGTCTCGTTTTGGGTGTCAGCAATGGCCGCATTATCTGGAATATTTGAAGAAATCGGTGGTGAGTTGCTATTTTTTTTTGAAGAAATACTAGTTCCTCATAAAACATTTATTTGCGCTTTTTTTTTTGCTCCAGCATCGGATTTTTGTTCCGAATTTAATGTATTGTGGCATTTCATCTAGTTGTCCCTAATGTTATCCCATTTTTTCATTAACAATTTCTTTGAAAAAAAAAGTTTTTTGTTTCAGATACTTAGCAACAGGACCTCCACTATAGCTTCATACTGGGAATAAAAACAATTAGTAGAATTGTACGTGAGATTTACATGAACATATAGTTATTATATGAAGAATAAATGCCAACTCTGACTGTTAATAAATGTGTAAATACTTCACGTTATTTTGAAAGTATGGAAAATTTTCCGAATTGTTTAGGGGCCGTGGCGGTAAGCACATCAGAATTATCAAACCAGAAGAGAGTGGTTCAATGTCTTTAATAATAAAGGTTACTATTTGTTAATTCTAATGTTGGTAGTTGATGAAAATTATAATTTCATTTTTGTGGATGTTGGTGCTTAAGGGAAAGATTGCGATTCAAGTGTGTTTAAAGAAACCTCGTTATGGAAAAACCTGCAAGTGAAAACACTAAACATTCAACCTCCTAGGACATCACCAGATATTGAAGAAGAATTGTCATATTTATTAGTAGGTGATGAATCTTTTTCATTGCATAATAATTTACTTCGTCCTTATGGTGGTAGATAACTTGACCCAAATGAGTGAATTTTCAACTATCGCTTGAGCAGCGCAAGACGTTTCGTAGATAGTGCTTTTGGAATAATGAGTAATAAATGGATAATTTGTCATGGGCCACTAAATGTCTCCATATATTTTGCAACCGATAGAGGGAAGGCATGTTGGTTCGTAAAAATTCCATCCATAAATAAGAAGAACTTAATAAAATTGTAGCCGATACGATCATAGATTTGGACTCAGAACTAAGAGAATTCCTTCACTCACAAGCAGTAGGAGGTGATATGTCAGCGAATTATAACAGAGAAAAATGTAGTAACTACTTCGTTTCTGAATCTGAAAAAATTGCATGGCAGAATCAGTTTGCTTATTATCTTATACAACTTTTAAAACATATTAATAAGAAAACTACATACATGTGTCTCTTTTCCATGTTCGATAGTGTCTCAAAATCTTTTACATACTTCCTTCCAATCTTCAAAAGTCAGTCGTTGGTCTTTGTACTATCAATTGTTTTATCCCACAGGACTGTTCTTTCCTCAACCATCGTTATTAATAATTCTGAGTCAATATTAAATTCTGCACTCATTCTTACAAAACATAAATAGATCTGAGAAAGACGGAAAAACCATTACGCTATATTCAAAGCCCAACAATTCCACTGATGGCGAGATTGCCGAATCGCGGACACGTGAACCGGTTGATACATGTCTCACTGTAAACACGGCTCACCATCCGGTTGCCGTCTCTACAGTGAGAATCCGGCACTACAAACGGTATCGTGTCCGGAGAATTAGCCGTGCCAGCTCGTGGACAGACGCGTGTAGAGAATAATGTATTACTGTTAATCCGGTAAATTTGCCGGGACAGTGGACGGCGAAAATTCTTGTCGTGAACAAGCGGCCTAAGCCTTACAGCTGACGGTGGAACTTTAGAGGATCCAACCGACCATCGGGTCAAGTACTGTACATACATAAACCTGGTAAACCAAGACACTTAGGGATTTAACTACCGTGAGGTTGGTATTTAAATTAACTGTGGATTGGAGAGGTTAGAGAGGTTAAGAGCTCAAAAATTTAAATAATTGTGTTTATGTAAAATATAACAAACGACGATACTCAAGAGAGATCGTCGAAGAGAGGGGAAGGGAAGGTTTACACAATTTCAGTTAAACGTAAACCCCACGCATGCATTATAGTGTTGTTTGTAATTTATAAAGTGGTTTTGTTCATGTTAGGGTCCCCGCCCCCCCACCTTCCCTTCTCGAGTTCCCTTCTATCCAACCACTCGTGCCTTTTGACCTCCCCCATTCGAACACACACACGTGTGTAACATGTAGGTTCCCTTGACCACAGAAACCACGCTCATTACATCATCAACAGTGAACCACATGAACAAGGGTGTCCAAAATATCGTAGCTAGGCTAATTTCACTTGTACAATCGGGGGTTAGTTTCATGTAGAGTTAGTACGCCACAATAGCGGTACCACACGAAATACAAGACAACAACTACTTAAACTCGAATGGAATAGACCAGTTTCATTGGTCGAGTTAGTACGCCTCAAGTGCGGTGCTACACGAAATACAAGACAACTCCTACATAAACTCGAATGGAATGGACCAGTTTCATTGGTCGAGTTAGTACGCTTCAAGTGCGGTGCTGCACTAAATACAAAACAACTCCTACATAAACTCTAATGGAATGGACCAGTTTATTTGGTCGAGTTAGTACGCTTCAAGTGCGGTGCTGCACTAAATACAAGACGACACCTACTAAACTCGAAAGTAATGGGCCCATTTCATGTGTGAAACTGGACCATTCGATTCTGGTCTAGGTAGGTGTCGTCATGTAGCCTATTTAGTATAGCATTACTTCTATGGCAATTTCAAAAAGATCAAATCAAAATATATATAAAGTAAACAAAACATAAATACAGGAATATTTGATATGATGTAGGATTTTTTTAAAAATATCAATCACATTTTGAAAACAAATTTTGTATGTGACTATATTGTTCATAATGTAATATAATATAACTTACATTATAAATTGGCACCTAGTTAAGATTAAAGGGTGTTTTGATGGCTATCCAACACTCTAAGACATTAACTATTACTAGAGATAGTTAAAATGGACTTTAAAATACATTATAACTATAGTATCAAGGAGTTGTAGTGACCATTTGTTGTACCAAAGATTGTTTTTTAATGTGATAGTTATTGAATGTCAGCTTAATTTGTCACACAAACATTCCTAATACTATGATGATAGTTTAATAATTGACTATCACCAGTTGATTAGATTAAGCATACTAGGAAAATGTACAACTATATAATGGGCTCAATCTTTAATACTTTAAAAAAAATACATTTATACCTAATTCATACCTGAAATATGGTTAGAAAAATCTAGCTTTTTATCAATTTTCCCCTAGATTGATGCAAGACCTCTTGATCAAAATCAATTCATAGAATCGATTCATGGCCTATGGGTTTAGCATCCCTTGCCTACGCCCCTGACAGAAAGACGTATTTCCAAAGCTGGTAATTTAAAGTAATTATGAAAGTGAGTGTACCCTGAGACACCACCTGGTGCGCACTAACTCTCCAGGCGGAATGAGCATTAGTGATATGGGAAAGGGAGGGAAAGAGGAGAGGTAAACAAACACCCGCGGTCAAACTGTCATTTACATGTGGGAGCGCGCTAGGCAGTTGTCCTACCTGCCCCCCCCCTGCCTCACCTACCAATTGTGTACCTAAAGATGGCCTACGTATTCTACGTTTGGCAAGAAATAAACAAGAGAGCCCAACGACCAACGTTCACTGCAATCTAGTGGCCGTCCCCTTGAACTAATCTCAAGAGAGGGAAAGTTAGTGATTGCTGCTCCGTCTAGTAACTAGTCACTTGAAGGATTACTTATGTTATTTGTACTCTTTCATACATAGAAAGTATTGTAACAAATGTTTTCAAATATACATTATGGTGGATTTATATTTTATGTGCCCCCGAAACCAAATTGCAGTTTCTACTAGTTGTTCTTTCCCTGGGGCTATTGTCGAAATGGTTTGATTGATTATTTTCAAACTCAATATTTATATACTACCATATGGTGACACATTAGAGCATTTTGTTATATATACATATTTTGACCCAATGTGTCGCCAATATATACATATATTATGGCCCTAGAATTAAGGGCTATTTTTGAAAATTCGGTATTTAGAAACTAGCCAAAATATTTTGATTAAAATTATAGATGGGACATTCAAATCCTCAAACACTTTAATTCTTAATTAAGTGTATTAAAATGTTGAGGATTCAAGAAAATATTGTATTTGAGACTCAAATCCTTATTTTAAAAATTGTTTTAGTTTATTCCAAGATACATTTGTTTTACAGCTCTAATACTGTCTATTGGTGGTTTAAAATCAACATAATTATACAACACACTCAACAACCAAGCCCCCGACCATTAATTTATCACTAACTGAATGTTATAATGAATGGAATGTAACATTTAACTGCTATTACTATTTTCTATTATCCCTTTATACTTCTATTTCCTATGACGTTCATACATTTTTCGGTATTTGGATTCGAATTCGATAATCGGGATTAGAAAGTTAAAAAAATATTTGGATTCGTAAGAAAGTGAATTTGACCCAACTCTAAATTTAAATAGATATCTAGAGCATGTTTTAATAAATAAAAATATGTGTTAGTTAAAATAAATCATTAAACAATAGTTCACTGATTTTTAAATATTTCTATTTAATGGATAGAGAAATGTTCAAAATCAATATGGGAATAGTGTTCAATTATATTAAGACATAAGGCTGACAATATAAAAGTTTAACAGCTATGAGGGGGTTGGCCCTTGTGTACTGAGGGAGGTTCGACACAAATGAGTTACCCCTGAGGTGATGGGTGTATACTTCCTCTAAAACATTTCTGCAGTAGTGCTTCTATATACTGAGGGAAAGGCCTCGGCATGGTCGAAACATTTATCATTGGTAAAATCGGGTATTCCCCTTTTAAATTGATAAGTGTGAGAGAGGGGCTGTTGTGTTCTTCATAGAATTAACTTAATCTCCAAGTTAGATGCAGATATAATCCGAATCTTCAAAAAGTGTACGTCAAATACTCAAAATTAATATTTAAATAAATATTTGGACTTTCTATTAGAATCAGGTTATAATAACCCTTATGTTAATCGTAATTAAGGGTCTGCAAATATATTTTTTTTAAATCTGGAGTGAAGTCAACGTGAATAAAGGTAGAAAGATCAAAGGTCAAAGATACAGTAAGGTTACTGGTGTTGTCACATAATACCAATATTAATTCTTAAGCTATCCATTAAGGGCATTTAACTAAAGATAAAGGTTTGCAGAGGGAAGATAAAGGTTTTCAGACAGAAAACAAAGCATGCTGTCTTGTTTTAGCACCACGTCTTACTATCCTTTCGGGTTATACGCTTATATACTAATTATGCTAAAGGATTTAAGGATTATGAAAGTTATATTCAAAGAAAGTGTACTCGTATTAGCGTGAAGGGAGAGTGGAAAAATAATTGTGGAAAATTACCCCCAGTACACCCGACCAAGGTTTGAATCTTGATACCCCGATCAACATCAGTATAATCTACTGTAAGAATAGCGCGTTAGACCAAGTGGCCACCGAATCAAGTCACACTATATTATTTTAAATACAGTAAATATATAATTGCGTTTATTTTTACAATATAGATTTCATTTACTAACTTGTACGTGTTAAAATAATGTTTGGTTGTGGTTATAAAAAGATTGTATTTTGAAATATGTAACATTTAATGAGATAATACAAATACGTTCATAATATATTTAATTTTTCTTCTTCCTTCTAAATGTTTCAAATATGCGAAGGTTATTGTGGTTGTTTCAGCCGAAGTGAGATTAATATTTGCTCCAATCTTGACTTTGACATTACGATGCTTCGCCCAATCCTAAACGTAGTCATTATTATTTTTATTAAATTAAATAGCCCATCAGTCTCTTTTTAAAATAATAAACTGCCTTCAAATTCAGGGGAAATTTTTAACATATTACGTACTACATCAATACAATAAAAACAAAAACAAATATTTTATGGTGACTGAATGATCCAAACTATAAAGTATAAAAGTGTCACTTGCATAATATAATGAACTGCTCAGAATGATGTGAACAGCGAGGTTGGAACTCCGATCAGGTGTAATGAAGGGGAGTAGTCCTAAATGGTTTTCCCTTCTCCTCCACGTAGATTTCCGTAAGCCTACTCAAAAGTAAACCTTCCTTCGCCTTAAAACCTCAGTATGATTAGCTCTTATACGTATAGCCCAGACCAGTGTTTTTCAACCTTCTTGAATATGTGACCTCTTTGCAAGTAAAAAACTCTGGTGACCCCCTGTAAGTAATAAAATTATATCAGTGATTTCAAATAAGACGTGTTTGGCGCTGTTGGGAGAGAGGAGGGAGTGCACGCGCAGGTTTGTGAAGGGCAATGGTCAGTGGCCGCATAGAAACAGTCGTTTGTCAGTTGTCAGAGTACACCAGCGTGTACGGTAGTAATGGAGAAGTTTCTAAAATGATCTGCCCAGCCCTCCACGTCTAGTACAAGTGGCAGTAGTGGAAGTGAGTCAAAACCGAAAAAAAATAGACTTTATGACAATCATTTGAAATATGGTTTTACTGTCATGAATAATAGACCTCAATGTGTAATTTGCGGTGAAGTATTATCATGTGAGAGCATGAAGACTTCAAAGCTTATGCGTCACCTCTCAACTAAACATAGCAAGGATGCTGATAAACCGTTATATTTCTTCGAACGGAAGCGATGGTGCTAAAGCTATGACTGGCAATCAAAGCGGGCTCATTGCGAAATTAAAATCAATAATGCCAAATGTCTCATGGACACACTGCTTTCTTCATCGGCAAGCTCTGGCAGCCAAGGTTTTAACTTCTGATTTGAATAATGTACCGAAAAAAGTGATTAAATTTGTGAACTCTATTAAAGGTAAATCTTTGCAAACTCGACTGTTAAGAATCATTTGTGAAGACATGGGTTCTCTCCATACAAATCTCCTTAACCATACAGAGGCCAGATGGTTATCAAAAGTAAATGTATCACCTTGAGTTCTGGAACTAAAAGCTGAATTGTTATTGTTCTTACACGATCATAAATCTGAATATGCGAATTACTTTTGTGCCCCAGTTTGGCTATGAAAATTAGCATTTCTCGCTGATCTTTTTAACCACCTATTTTAAACAAGAGCATCCAAGAGAAAGAAGAAAATATTCTAACGGCCAAGGATAAAGTCAAAGGATTCCTCACAAAACCTCGTTTGTGGCCAACGTTTTTACAAAAATTAATGGATGATTTTTCCCTTATGTACAGAAGATTTTCGAAGAAATTGCAGCGGACCAATCATTAGTAGTAAGTTCTCACATTCCTTGCATGATACAGAGCGTGCATGATTTGGAAAAAAGATTATTAAGTTACTTTCCAGAACTGAACTCTGACGCTGACAATAGGCATAGATGGATACAAAATCATTTTTGGGATATGTCAGTACAACTGGCTGATCCGACCACGAAGATGAAATAAAATCTTATATATGTTGCAGCCGACGGCATGCTTAAAATGTAATTTAATTCGCAAAAGATTGACGTCTTCTGGATGAAGAGAAAAGAAGAGTATCCAGAGCTGGCAAGGGAAGCTTTGAGATTATTAATGCAATTCGCCACTTCCTACCTATTTGAACTAACTTTCTCTTCAATGGTGAACATAAAAACTAAGAAGAGAAATAGACTCAAATCAGAAAATGATTTGGTTATTTGCGTCGTCAAATTATCAAAAAATTAACAGGCACAGCCTTCTCACTGAAATTATTGTTGTATCTTAAATGCAGTGTAGATTGTATAATCTATATTTAAAAATAAATTTTTATCTGAAATTGTTGTATTTCTTTTGTAGTGTAGGACCTACACTTGCTTTTTATTTTACCTGGCTTGTGACCGTGACCCCCTTAAAAAGCCTTTGCGACCCCCCTGGGGGTCGTGACACACAGGTTGACAAACACTGGCCTAGACGTGTAGGGAAGCGTTGTAACAACAAAAAACATAAAGTCTAAATATAATTTAATATTTATTTTAGACAGATGTATGTAGTCGATAAAAATCAATAATATTTTGCTATGAATTTTAAAGCCAAATTGAATTTATACACGGCAAACAATTTATTTGGTATTTTTAGATTAAAATTTTCAATTTTATATTTGAGTTTGTTTTTTTAATGTATGGAAAACATATTAGCCCATTTTATTTTTGTATTAGATCTCTATAGAATTAAAAGTTTGGCCATCATGAATTATTTTTAATGTCAAGTTATAATTAAATAGCAACTAGTGGGCTTCAATGTGATTACTAACCAAATAATGACCTTTCAACGAAAACAAATTGCTAGCAAGACTAATTAGCAAGAGGACATTGCTTTCATCAAAGTTAACCTAAAATTTAATTAAACATTTTGTTAACACACTCTTCATATAATTTTTATAACACAATGTTTATTCTGAAATGAATGTTTAGTTTTAGCCTTGCTGTTGTGAGCTATGTTTGGTTGTGTAGATTAAGACCTAATAAAGGCAACTTTTTTTTTAGCACTGCTATACTCTGACTAATTCCGCTGATGTATTAGTAATAATAAAGGTTGCATTTAGAGTAAGTATACCCCCATTTACGTAAAGAGAGAAAGTGGTACACCATTTAAGAAAAAACGCCCTCAGTACACCCAACTGATATCAACTACGATTTATCAGTCATCATCAGTCTAGTCTATTGCGAAAGTAGTGCCCTAGACCATGTGGCCACTGAAGTAGGTAAAATATAACTCTAAATATTATAGATTAATATTTATAGAACTACATGTTACTTGAAAATGTCGTATTTAACTTGATATTTAATCAACCTTGCAAATAAAGAATATTTTTTTGCAATTACTAACTCCCCAAAATGATAAGTACATGCTATTATTTAAATGTGATAATACAGTCAACTCTCGATTCTATGACCTTTCACGGTTCCCTGGAAAAGGGTCGTTATTTCGAAGGGGTCGTTATTGGAATTTTAACAGATTTTGTTCCACCCCTGACCTTCATACGAAAAAATTGCATTTTTTAGACAATACGTGAAAAAGTAAATAAAATAAAACCTATCTATTTCTTGAAGAAAGTACTCCTTTCACTCATTTCGTCAAAATTATAAGTTCGTATCAAATAAAAATAAATAGCATGGGTCATCAAAATTCGTTCACAAAATCCAACCAAAAAGTAACCAAATCAAAATAACAATGTTAAACAATAGCATGGGTCGTCAAAAAATTTTCACAAAATAAAACCAAAATAGTAACCAAATCGAGAATCGAAATAACAATGGCAAAAGCCAGCCTGGCGCGTGATGTAGCGGCAGTCGCGCGCGGGGAAACATTGTCTTGCTTGTGGGAGGGGGTGGACAGAGTCAAGTGATATATGCTGGCATTGATGGGGTGGTGTCTTTTTTTATACCTGACCCACCCCAGTTACTAGTAATACAGCGCTCACAAAGATAATTTCAACGCAGCGACCTAAATAAATGCAACAAACACATTTTACAGCCGATTTCCTTAAACTTTTCAACCTTTTTTCCCACATTTTTGATGGTTCCTCAAAAAAGGGTCGTTACTTCGAGAGGGACGCTATTCCCGGGGTCGTAGAATCGAGAGTTGACTGTAGTTTTGTTACAGAAGCACAGCAGCCTAATTACTTTTAAAAAAATAGTCTTAAATAATTGATTATTTAAATTCATTATTTACACTAAGTATGTAGGATGATACTTTTAAGGTAATTTTTCAAACTTTAAAAGGGCTAATTTTTAAATTATCGACTCAAAAATGTATATCTTAAGAATGTAATAATTATTTAAGAACACTTCACATCTCCGTTAGTATAATTTTTTTTAGTGAAAATGAATATACGTCTGGGATATAAGAAATTGCTTACCCTAGGAATTAGGAAAGGGAGAATTTAGATGAAATACATCTGAGTCTGCAGTAAAAAAATAAAAATTTAACAATAAATCTGGCCGGAATTTGTGCTACGTTCTTCCCGCCACCCGCAAACCAGACTAAACGAATTTGAATGTTCTATTTCTACTTATTCGCATTTAAAAAAAAATCTATAGCTTAAAATATAACGCGTTTAAACCTATAGGGGTATTTTCACACTTTCACCCCTCCTCCACCCCTCCCCCCCATTTAGAATCCAGTAATATACTTTTAATATAAATAAACAGTTTTTAAATCACTATGAGATTTTGAAAGTTCACAAACTGCATTGTAGGTGACGTGGTGGTCTAGGGGTAAGGTGTCATACTTCTGTGATGGGGGTTTGGGGTTCGAGTTAAAAACAAAGATTTGCAACTATTTGAGTCGGTACTTTTCTGTTCATTGTTAATAGGAGAGTGCTTGCAATTACACGAAACACCATGTAATCATTAATTACGAATAAAACTTTCCAGAAGATAAGTGGAAATATAGTTGGAAGTTACTTCACTGGAGAACAGAGGTGGAGTGTGAGGTACATTATTATTATTAGCACCGCGTCTTACTACCCGTTCGGGTTATACGCACTTACGCTAATGTGTAATGGTAGGGTGATTGCGAGATGAAATGGAGGACCTACAGTTTAACGTAGGATCCGAACCACGGTGAAGTATTTAATAAAAACAAAGGTTAGTTGACTAGAGAAATAACTAAACTACGAAGAATAAATAGATAAAAATGGTAAGTATCTATGAAAAAACTAATTTAAAAGAAATTATTAAACCCAATGTTGAACAAGATTAATAAAATCGAAAGAAGATATTTTAGTCAAAATTACTTTGTATAACTATGTATAAAGGTTGAGAAAGATGTACTAAAATAAAGCGGAATTAATTTTAGTGAGATGAAAAATTTTGAATCAAATATGAATGCTAAAATAAATTAAAATATTTTGATCTACGCCAGATAACGGCCCAGATTTTAATCTTGGCAGGGTTAAATTTGATTATTTTTTGCGTGTGGCTTGCCAATTTAGTCTTCCTCTCCCGATTTCACGATGAATCGAGTTATTTCTCTCTAGACAGCCTAACCTCTCCTTGATCCTTATATTAATCAGTTAACAACTACTATGTTCAACGTAATCCGTCTTTTTTATTAAGGTATGGTGGTCTGGTAGCTTTTAAAAAATATATGTTGTTTTACATAAAACAGGTCTAAATTAAACCACAGTTAGTATAAAATATAATTAAACTTGATGTAAATCAAATAATCATTTGTTTAAAAAATTAAATAATGAGGAGAGAAATGTATGATTATTAATACAAACGCTAGATAGCTGAGGGATATAGAATTGATAACACTAAGGTAGATTTTCGGGTTAAACTATTTTATGAGAGAGCAACATTTCTAATACATAATTTATATCAATTAAAAGTTGATTAATCGTTGTATTATAGTATACTTTTACCTAAGGAGGGTTATTGCGGTCACAAGAAGAAACAGGATTAGAAATTAATCTGTCCGGGAGAGAGTTGTTATACAGAGAGTACATGATATATTATAAGAAGAAAGAGTGAGATGGTATGGTTATGTAATGCGGGTGGAAAAGGAATTAATTCAAAGAGAGTGACGAAGATGAAAGTTGTATGAAAAAATACCGCATGGGAGGCCAAGAGGGAGATGGAAGGAATAGATAACAAGTGTTTGAGTGAGGAGAGAATAATGGAAGGAAACCAAAGAGAAAGAATAGTGGAAAGACAGAGAAAGTTATAGGCATTCTACTAAACTGATCACAGCACCAGTTAGAATCAAATGATGAAGATGAGGCTTATGAGGATTACCTTTTTCATACCAAATAAATGTATGTATACATTTTATGGCCATATTTATAAAAATGTCCAGCTAAAACTTGTATTGTAAGTTAATTATTCAAGATAAGACAAATTCTGTTATCCGTAACTCATGATCATTTAAATCTTTTAAACTTAACTAGTCATTTAAATTAATTGTACAATGGTGGCTCACCTTCTAACTATTGTAATGGTTTGGTATCAGTCTAGATAATACAAACTCATTTGATCATGATTACTCTCTATGTGTTAAAAAGTAACAAAAGTTGAAAACAAAAATACAAAACATAACATTCTGATTTTAAAATAAACACCAACACACTTATACACTAGAAAATAAATTGAAGTAGAAAGGAAATGTAAAAACAGGAGCATATCATAATGGGTATAAAAGATTAAGCACCCGGTAAAAAATGGCTGAAAATTGATAGATTTCGAATATTCCTGTACCATCTTTCATCCTCTTCCTGTCAGAAACACCCCTATAAAAAATCAACCCCAATCTGGATTAGCTTCTCTTGTGGGAAGCGTTAATTCCTCACAAAAACACCCCCACACACGTCACATTAACAGGGAAATTCGGTTTAAAAAAAAAGTAATCCAAAAACTAAATTTTAACCGCTAAATGCAGAATTAAATAGAGGGTAGTAAGAATAAAAAATTAAGTTTAAAAGGGTCAATTTAAAAAAAAAAGGTCCCAACCCTTTTGGAGTATTTGATACGGTAAGGTGCTACCACGATGATAATGGGGGTCTAAAAAAACTCCCAGTAACGAGATTTAATTCCAGTGGTGGATGTTGGCTTGTGGGAAGAATTGAAGAAGGGGGGACAGGGGACGGGGTGAGGGTGATAGAATAGCAGGGATAGCGATAGCTATTCGGAAAGTTTCAGAGACTAGGAACTAGAGAGAGGGGGGGGGGACGTGTAACTGGATGAATGGGGGTTATATGGCCTTGCGCAAAATTGTGTGTCATGATGTCATGTGAGTTAACTTTGGCCATTGGTCAACAATATTTCTTAGTTTAAAATACTCTTATGTATTTTAAAATGTTTGAATAAACTAGTTGTATAACTCTTATCTTTTTTGTATTTAACTACTGAATTTGTTATGCTTACACTCAATCATAACATAAATTAAAACACATAATAAATAAATATATATATATATTTGTAAAAAAGTTGCACGGAACTCTGCACGAACTTTCTTTCTTTATTGTTTAGAAATGGAGATATTTACTCAAAATTATTAATATAATATAATAAATTTGCGCTAGACATACGTAAATATTTTTTAGTCATGTTTTAAATTTCATAATTTAATTTTAAAGAATTAAAGTCTTTATTTGTATATCTAGATCAATAAAAATTATCGATATTGGGTCCAGGAGGGCCAACATTCAATATTAAAATTTTGACTTCCGATTAAATTTTTCGGCATTTTACTAGAAGATGCACATCTTATGGTTATCGAATTGCTATTAAATTTTTCTTTTGTAAATTTTGACCAATAACATAGGTAATTATCGACTATTGAGTCTAAAGTAAGAAAGAGAGAATCGCTATAGCCGACTTTGAGGAAATGTAATTTTTCTCTTTTCATCATCTAGTAAACCGCTATTAATTTTAGAGTTAGACACACAGACTGACGCCTTTGCAAAAACAACTTTTTAGGTTTTGGGGGTCATGAAACGTAGACATCCATCAACATCTTAGACTAGATTTTTTGACGGTCGTAATACTTTACCTTAAAGTGTTGGCAAAGTCAAAAGAAAAATATATTTGTATATAGCTTGAAAACGTTTGGTTTTATAAAAATATATTTCAAGAAAAAATGTTTATTATAAATGGATCCAGATGTATTCAAAGTCTAATAGACTTACGTCGATGAAATTAAAAATTAAAGTTTATGCATCAGACCGGAACACAAATTCATTTTGTTGAAAAGTTGAGGGTAGCCATTTGTTTTGTAATATTGTTCAAAGCTTATAAATGAAATCTAATCAAAATCTTTAAAGCCGATTTTGGTAAAATCAATTTTTTTCTCTTTACACCCTTAAAGAAACTACCTTTAATTTTAGGGTTGGATATCCAATTACAAAAATTCTTCGGGGTAAACCTATTAAAATCCTATATATCAAGCTTCAGCCAGAGGTCAGATTGACAGATAAATGGACAGACAGACCAGCGGAATTGTGAAATCCACTTTTTAGGGTTCGGGGGCTCATGAGATGTTGACATCCATCAAAATCTCGAGTTCAATTTTTTTGACGATCACAATACTTGCTCTACCTGCAAGATAGCGAGAAGGTAAAAATATTGATAATGGGTCCCAAGGGTCAACACTTCATATTAAAATGTCAAATTACGGTTAATAATTTTGCACATCTTATGGTTATTGCATTGCTATTAAATTCCTAATTGATAAATTTTGACCAGTAAAATAGGTAAATCATGAGTATTGAGTCTAGAGTGGAGATAGATCATTGTTGTACAAACATTTTCCCTAAGAGGTTTAAGGAAAAATAACACAAAAGTTTTGAGAGAATTACTTATATTTAACTACTCTATGGCATTGGATAATTAATGCGCTAAAACTTAAGTACCTCTTTACAACTAAAGCTCACAAAATTGTATTAATATATTTGCCAATATCTCAAACTGTTGGTTTTATAAAAATATATTTCATATAAAAGTATTTATTTTTAATAGTACTACAATTTTGCAGTTATAAGTTATTTATTATCTCAAATGGTTGTGGAGATACGTAAATTTCTGCTTCTGTAAAGTACCCTAAAAGTAATTTTCAAGGGAAAATTAAAATAGCTAGTTTATTTATTAATCAACGCCTAGATACGAATTTTAATCAAAATCGTTAGAGCCGATTTTGAGAAAATTGATTTTTTTTCTCTCTATGCTTTTTATTAAACTACTCTTATTTTTGGGGTTAAAAAGACACACAGACGGCATTACAAAGACCTTTTTTTAGGGTTCGGGGGGTCATGAGACATCGACATCCATCAACATTTCAGGTTAGATTTTTTTACGGTTGCAATACTTTAATCTTAGTTTTCAAAAATTTAAAAAAATATATATATTTGCGTATAACTTGAAAGTTATTGGTTTTATAAAAATACTAGCTGTTACCCGTCGCGGGTTCACCTGCAATAATTTATAAAATCTTTTAATTTTCAACTAAACTGTTTTGGTCATAAATCAAACTTTTTTTTCTCAGTTCTAGCTGTAAATAAGTTTGCGTATTTTAATTTTCACTTTTAAATCTTTCGTAATAAAATAAATATATATTATTTAAGTTATCACTTATAAATTTAATATTTTTTAAAATTCTACCTTCATAATTAGTAATACCAATAAATAAATGAAATAATATTTTTTTCGACCTACATAGCTAAAATAACATATTTATTATTTATTAGTATGAAACTACGTCACACTAATTAATATTTACTTTAATTACAAAATGTTAAAAGACAAATTCTTAAATAACATCATTTCAATCACATTGTAATCATATATTTATTATTATTTAAAATCAAAGGTTGGGAATAGTCATATATGCTATTGCAGGACATACTCTACCAACGAACAAAGTTTCATTCGAATTCATTCAGCAGTTTTGGCGTGATTGAGTATGAAACATCCAAACACATAAACTTTCGCATTCATAATATTAGTAGTAAGTAAGATGTTTCGAATAAAATATTTGTAATATAAATAGTTCTACATATTTGTAATGATCAGCAATTTCTTATCTCAAATAGTTTCGGAGATTTGATTAAAAAGAATAGAATTTAATCGTCAGACCGGAGCCCTTAAAGTCATTTTGTCAAGATATTGAGAGTAGTCATTTTATTTAGGATATTTATAAATGTTTACAAATGAAATTTAATCAAAATCGTTATAGCCGATTTTGAGATAATCGACTTTTCTCTTTTTGCCCATCAGTAAACTACCCTTAATTCTAGGGTTAAATAATCAATTCTAAAAACCCCTCAGGGCAACCTTATGAAAATCCTAGATACCAAGCTTTAGCCCAATCGGTAAAATAGTTCAGGTTCTAGTCGAAGGTACAGACAGACATAAATTAAAAAACACCTTTTTCTGAATCGGGGTAGGGGTATGGGGGGCGGGAGGCAATGAAACTTCGAGATTTTTCAAAATCTCGAGTTCGAATTTTTTTGACGATCACAATACTTTCTCTGCCTGTAAGATAGTGAAAAATTATAAAGTTAATAGCCTTAAAGCTTAAGATGAGATGACAAGGAATCCAAATTAAGGGTTGTATTTTTATGGTTCTTAAAACAGAAAAATCTTTTTCAAACTAAATAAATAAAATATTGCTTCTAATGTTAGGCCCACACTCCCTTTAATTTGATAAACATCGTAATATCAAAAATAATTGAATATTAATCATGGTTACTGTAGTACTGTATTATGATATTATTTTTAAATAAAAAGAATCCTTTTCAAATACCACAATGCTAATGACAATTATTCAAGAGCCAATACCATGTGTATCAAATTAAACTCCAACCTAATTTTCATAGGTTACAACTTCTTTAAAAACTGTAAGCTCATGTTGCTATGGTGGTGGGAAAAAATATATAATCAAGAGTCGTATTTACTTTCTTATATGTTTAATCTATATTGTAAAAATAAATTACACATTTATCCATGAGGATGTATAATTGTAAGCTTTTTAAAACATTTTAAATGAATATTATAACTATTTCAAATAAGACATATTTCTAGAATGTCAAATCTAAGGTATTTTCAACACATGATGATGGTAGAAAGTGGGTTTATTATAAACTGCCTGGATTAAGCGTATCAACTATATCAATGTTCTATTTATTTTAGCCCACAATATGTTTGTTATTGAAACTATAAAAATACCAATAATCAGGTTTAATTTAATCTCATCTTACACTTAGAATTTAAGGCGTAAATAGTCAAATTTATTTACATTTTACTATATTAAATTATTGAAATTGTTATTCAATCAAGATAGTTTCTTTCAAAAATATAGTTAAGATGTATGTTGAATTAAATGTCACCCAGCAATGACATTTAAACCCAATACTTTTGTCTTGGCACTATTAAGATGGTCAAGTTAATCATATAAACTAACCATGTTCTTATGTAATTCATTGTCTAAATGCAGAATCTATATGGAAATGTGAGATCGTTAGATAGCTGTAGATATAAGAAAAAGAAACATATTTGATGATAGTTTTGTTCTTTATATTACCATTTTTTTTACCACTGATTCCTACTACCTGTTCAGGTAATACGCGTGTATGATAACTGCTCAAACCGGGTAAGGATTAAGAAAAAAATAATTTTAGAGGTAATATACTTTAATTTAAATATAAAGGGAGTGGAAAACCATTTGGGGAAAAAATTACCCCAGTAGACAATACAGGGATTCGAAACCAGGTCTCCCCGTCATCAACAGGCCAGTCTAACACAAGAGTAACGCCTTAGACCATTCTCCCCCTGAAGTAGGTATTACCAAATTTAACAACCCGTTTGTAAAGGGTTTGCCTTAATTTAAAATGTGGTATTAAATATGTATCACAATGACCTAGATTTAACATAATAAAACTACATACTTTAACAATTTTTATAAATAATTGTTTGGAAAATTAATTTTCTGAAGAAAAAAAAGGGTCTAATCTATCTACATCAAAGTGCCATTTACCTTAATTTAACCTAATTTTATTATCTAGCATTATATTCAAATTAATTTTTAATACAATTTTCCTACTGTACTTATATCTAGTAGATTAATCAACTAATAACTTTATCAATTAGCATTAATAACACATTATACATGGAAAAATTTGTCGAAAAAAATTGTATCTTTAAATTTCCTTAATGTATTATTTGGTTGACCAATGCCAACTAAATTTGATCTAGTTCTCTTTTTATTATTAAATTTCCAATAGATTTCAATTTAGTGGTATAGGCTTTAAAATACAGGATATTTATATTAATTTATTTGGTGTTTTAAGAAACAATAAAAGGGTAAATAAAATAAATAATATCCATACAACACATTTCAAGGGTCTTAGGTTCAGCAGGAATATCAAGATAATTTTCTGAAAATTGTTAAAATGCTGGTTGAATACAAACAATATCTTCATTATACTTTTAAATGATATTTATGTATTTTGTTTTTTATTTTGCTCCGTACATCACCAGGGTTTATAGGCTAGAAATTCCCACTCTTTTACTGACAGTGGGTGGATATTTGACCGTCTTCCGATGTTGGGACACCATGTAGGTGTGATTACTTTGTCCCGATAAGATGATGCGGTGATGTTCCAATGGAAGTCTTAAACATAACTTAAGTCTAATTAACCAGACAAAGGTAACCATAGCAACAATTATTATTATTATTATTATTATTATTAGCACCGCGTCTTACTACCCGTTCGGGTTATACGCTCGCTAATGTGTAATGGTAGGGTGATTGTGAGATGAAATGAAGGACCTACAGCTTAACGTGGAATCCAAACCACGGTGGGGGCCTGGTCCTCCATAGTAACAATTTTCCTTCAGTAAAAATATATATGGTAGATGGGAATCGAATCCGGGACTTTTATATTAATAGCCAGGAATGCTAGCTACTAAACAAAAATTCTACATGTCTTATGTCACATATTTAGTGACAAACTTAATAGTTAATTCCTTACAAAGCTTATATATAAATGATTATATTTAATTTTTACTTTCAGACCCGCCTTGTTGGCGTAGTTAGATGACGCGCTGGTTTCATGTTGAGCTAGATTGCTGAGGACAAGGAGATCGAAGTTAGAATATCACTCGGGTGAACTGGGGTGGTTTTTCTAAATGTTTTTCCACTCTCCTTCCAAGCAAATATAGCCTCACTTCCTGTATGTTCAACCTTCTTAAATCCTAACCCATTAGCGTAAATAGTACATTAGCGTATAACCCGAACGGGTAGTAAGACGTGGTGCTAGGCTAAGTATTTGTATATTTATTTCGTTAAACACAATAACAATTAAGGGCTTAATCAAAGCGGCAAGGATGAGGTAGCAGGTACAAGGAATGGTCAGACCATAGTTATAAATCACATTTGGAAAATTAATCTAAGAAAAAGTCAACCTGAACGAGATTCTAACCTTGGCCTATCAGTCATCAACAACTCATTTTTTGCAAGCTTTGGGGCATAGGTTGCGTGATCATTGTTGTGGGGACATGGCTTATTTATTTTTGACTATCGGAATTATCTCACGTTTCCCTCAATGCATTAAGTTGCTATCCCATGCGACTATTTTATCTGCTTTATGCAGACAGAAAAAGAAAATATTTTCATTTGATTTCTTCCAACACAATTTTTTATAAATTAAAAAATCTATACAAAAATTTAAAATTTTCAGCTTCAAGGTATACCGTTTTTCTCCACAGAGGCTATTAAATTTTAAATTTCATCCCTCTGCATGCGGTAGGTATCTCGCAATACTCCTTAAAGACAAACTCTTTATTTTACTATTTTAGATTGTTCATATACATCATTTCATAATTTATCATAGCTATGGCGTCATCACAACATACTGATTAACTTTTAATCAAGTTTCAATTATTTATAAAATGCTATACTTATTTTATTTTATTTAAATTGTCTTTTCAAATTTTAATAAAGCTTTATCAGTTAGCTAAAAAAACAAAAAATGGGTAGCTAAAAATAAAGTATTAATTTTGTTATAGAAACTTTATTTGCATATTAATTTAAATAATTAACTACTTGTAAATAGTCCCGTTGATGAAAACAATTACATTTCGTATATTAATTAATATGCGACAAAAAATCATCTAGAAAACACCGTATGGATATGATATGAGTTAATGAGAGTATTAGAATTGCTAATGATCAGAAACTATAGTTTACCTCATGAGCTCTAATTAAATTTAATTGCAAAGCGATAACCCATATTGGTGTACACGTTCGTATAGTCTGGTTCTATGGTGAAGAGGCAAGTCAAGTTCAAACCTCCCCCAGGTGTACTGAGGGTGGATTTTATAATATAGTTAACCACCCTACTCCTACCCAAGTATGGACGTATTTATTTTTAACTCAACTTTCTTCAGCTTTACGCCAGTTTTGTAAAAAGTAATTCTACATCTTAAGGACGTTTCAAACTTAGTGAATTCAATTTTTTTTTCGAAGCGTGTGGAATCTTAACTTGAAGCATCTAATCACATTTAGAGGCCAATACACAAATAAGAAAGAGCAGTTAGTGCTATGAGGCCTCTTGATTACCTGCTAACAACACTTCCCCTCTTCCACTGACGAGTATATATTCTTACTCTATTATCTAAATATACGTAATGACTAAACGAACTTTTTAAATCTAAATACTGGCAGCTAGATTCCTACGAGTCATTTTTGTGAATAAACCAAATTACCCAAGTTGTATAGAATTTAAAATTACAGTAGAATTTACCTATCCGACCAAAACGTGGTGGCATTCCGGGACACTTAATGGAAAAATCGGATAATACAGAATCCAGGTGTAAATAATTTTCAGTATGGGTTTGCCTCATTAATAGTCGTTTTTTCCAACACTGGCTCGCTAACTGATTAAATAGTGTGAGGGTATGGATATTACCTCAATTCTTGAAAAGTAATGTGTACAACTGAAGAAATTCCTTCTTAATCCGATGATTATTTTCGGGTTCTACTGGCAATTAACAAACAAACAAACAAACAAACAGACAGACAGAAGATATGATGTATGGAGATATTTAGAGTTTTATTATATGTGAGATAAGCAAAGTAATAGCCTGGAAGGATATTAAAAGGCAGGGCATAAAAAAGCACCAAATCATACAATTTTCTAACAGTTTGATGAATTTTTAGGTATGAATTTTAAACTAAAACAATAATTAAGTAACATTTGTATAGATTTGGCCATTATATTTTATCAATCTGGATCGACACTATTGTTTTAGGAATTAGAAATCTCAAAAAAAAAAGAAGAGTAAATATAAAATTTTAAAAATATCTTTTCTTTATTATTTGTTTACTATAACGTTTAATTTAGTTAAATATTAAATAGATATTTTGTAGTTTTGTTGTAAGGTTTTCCCTATAATTCTTTTGATGATGAGTCCCCCTTAAGAATAGTAAGGATTCTAAAACCAATTCAAAATATAGCTAATCTCTGGAATTTAAAATTTTCTTGAATCCTCGAATCTCAACTATCCATAAGAATTCCAGGACTCGAGGTCACTCTGAGTGTTTTTTATTTATAAAAGAAGTTGGGAGCATTTTCTAATGAAATATTTTTTTACTGCTAGACATTAGATTTTATTTTTTGAATTAATACATGAGGTAACGTTGTTCCAAACACGATATGTATTTATTTCTGTCAGACTATACAATTTAGGGAATGGGGGCTTCGCAGAAACATTATTTGTAGGCGTGGCTTAAAGGATAAATTCGTGAAATGGCTTCCTGCTTAGAGACAGCCACGACTGATTTACTGGTCTGAGGGTCTGCTGTGGTCAAACCTTCATCTCGACCAGTCGCACGGAACATGAAAAACAATGTTTAACATTTTCCAAAATAGCATTTCCATAGTTCGAGAATGTACAGGAAGACGATCTGTAGCCAGGTTTTCACAGAGGGTCACATGTAAAACATTCATTTGTGTGTGTAAGGGGGAAAGCAATTTATTTTATTTTTAGTTGTTCACAGAATAAATGTATAAAGAGTAGAGCAGGGCTAAGTCTACATTTGTAGCTAGCCCAAATCTGCATTTTTACTTATTAATCCCGAGTGCCAAATTTTAAACTCAGAAAATATGTTAAGAGAAACAGGACTATCAAAGTGTTATGATTTTTTTCTTTAAAATTGTGTTGACCTGAAGATGTGAAACCACTAATTAACTTAAACAAATTTGACCGGAAGTCAAAAAGCTCCCCCGTATCCTCTTCCTCCCTCCATTTAGACGCATCTCTGGAACCAACTCTTTGCGTTGGATTAAATATAGATTTTCTTCTTTTAGTTTAAATAAAGTCTTTATTAAAGATTTCTTTAATTTTTACCCGATTATTGGGCAATTTGTGCTCGGGGTTTCTAGTACTTCTAAAATAAATTTGATTTAAAAAATTTTAAACATCTAATCTGATTTTCTGATTGATTTTTTTTTCCAAATCCTCAAATATTGAATATTCTTAATTATTCGAAGAGTTCAAAACTTCAAGTTTTCTAAGATTTGAAATAACAATACTCTACAGTTTCAACACTTGTTTAGATGGAATTTAATTGCTCCAGGATACAAACAAATTGTTTGTTAATATAGAGAAAAGAAACGAGTATTATTGATTCCTCAAAGTCCCTAGATTCCTCGAGAGATTATATTCTAAAATAAATTCCAAAATTATAGATAGAAACCAAATATGTAGAATTTGACTTGAAGCATCAACTTTATACAGTCAATAGAATCAATTATATAAATATATATAAAAAATTGAAAAAACACATTTCAAATTAAAAGAAAAAATCCAAATAACAAGATTGTAGGAATAATAAATCGTTCACTCAAAAATTTGCTTCCTAGTTCTGTATAGTAAAATAATTATGACAATTAAAAAGATATGCATCAATTTTTTGTATCACCAATTGTATTTTCATACATTTATTCCAGGTGTGTTAATTATTTCCTATTCAAAACAAAGGGTCGTATTCTGTTATTTAAGTTTGAATTTTATCATTTTACAATCGACCATAAATTAACATCTTAATAATTCCATCGCCATCTTCCAAACTAAGAACCAATTAAGTAATCGCCTCTTCTTTTCATCAAATATACCTTATAGTGAATGACACTTAATATAATAAACTTGTTGTAATTGCTAGTAAAGTGTATAATTTATTTTACATCCATTAACGTTTCCAGTTTGTGGCCTGGGTCACTTTTGTATTCACGTCATAAATTTTACACTACCAGCTTGCTAGGTCTATCGTAGCCTAATATGCCTTATAATCTATCTTAAGACTAGGACAGGCAAAACATCCAGTCTCATTCCATTAACGTGTGGCCGAAGGGAGCACAAGTATTTTTACAGTTTTTATAGAATTGAAATTGTTTGGCCAAAATAAATCAAATTTCTCTCTAGTAGCAACGTAGAGTTTAGTTTTCTGCACATGCTAATATCAACAGATCTTGAATATCTGTAAAGGGTGTTCTGGAATTTTGTCAAAACATTTTCTCTTTATTTGAAAAGTTTTCGCAAAATTCCAGGACACCTTTGACAGATATTCAAGATCTGATGATATTAGAATGTGCAGAAAACTAACCTCTACGTTTCTATTGGAAAAATATTTGATTTATTTTGGACAAAAAAATTTAATGCTATAAAAATTGTAAAAATGCTGGTGCTCCCTTTGGCCCTACCTTAATTCATCACCTTATCCCAATTTTAAAAATGAAAAAGGTTTCGGTTATGCCAGAAATAAAACGCAGGATCCTTATTTCACTAGACAGTCACGCTCGAAACTGAGCTACGGTATTGGATTAGTAAAGTATATAATATTTTACAGATAATTCTATAGCTATAAATTGATTAAAATAGTTGTTTAGATATGTAAATTGAATGATCCTTGAAAGGAACCTGTTTATAACAAAACAAAATCAGCATAAAAACCAAATATTGCTCTGCGCTTTTATTATTTGGATGAAAAGATGAGCAAAAACTGAAATATCATCCATTACGGTCCTGAATACATGTTCTGATGCTTCCGTAAGGAAAAATAATAACCATTAAAACCGTGTACTTCGTGGGTGCCTCAGGTTTCACCATATCTATCTCGGACTTCAGGAGGCAGTTTTATAATATTCTTTACTAGACCCTTCCCCCTCTACCCCGCGCATTATTATTTTCAACAAACATATTGAAGAATCATCATAGACTCTACCATAAAATATGAGTGACTCGACATTTTTATAGGGAATAAATTAAATTTTTTAAAAAATATTAAATTTTCAAAATAAAATATTTCCTTTGTTATTTACTGATAATGTAGCTTTATATTGGTGAAAGAATTTTTAAAATCGGTCCAGTAGTTTTTCAGTTTATCCATTACAAACAAAAAACAAATCTATCCTCTTTATAATACCAGTGTAGATTATTTTTTCAAAATAAATATAGCCTATGTTACTCGTTGATAATGTAGCTTTATATTGGTGAAAGAATTTCTAAAATCGGTCCAGTAGTTTTGGAGTTTATCAATTACAAACAAAAATACACAAAATCAAATCTTTCCTCTTTATAATATTAGTGTAGATAATGTTTTGCACACTATTAAATATCATCAGTAATTAGGATTGCCAATTTTTTTTCTAATCTTAATAAAGGGCATAAG
Source organism: Timema californicum (assembly GCA_902141385.1). Taxonomy (NCBI): domain Eukaryota; kingdom Metazoa; phylum Arthropoda; class Insecta; order Phasmatodea; family Timematidae; genus Timema; species Timema californicum. The sequence continues at coordinate 74,456 of CABFOW010001091.1, read as the reverse complement.
ATAAAGATGCAGTCAGGATAATGTGATGTGTTCCGTTAATTTCATATGAAACTGTCTTTATTGAAAGTTCATAAAATAATTGTGAACATTTTTATGAAGGCTCCTGCATGTAATTTTAGGGTGCAAGGACTCCTTAAGTCTAAAAAGTTTGGGAACCTCTGCTTTAGACCATTCGCACACCAAGCCAAGCTTCCCTAGTTAGATTCTCATGCCAAGGTATAATTGTCAAATTAACGAATATAATAATTGATGCAAAATCCGTAACCTATAGATTATTTTGATCTCTCATTCTTCTATATCTTTGTACCCTGAAAGGTATCAGTCTTACAAGATACACCATAGTGTAAAGGTGAGAGGTAAACTTTCTTCCTAACAGGGTAAACTAACTTAACCTTACAATATACAAGAGTTAGCTTTCTTCCATATCCATCTAATTATTTTATAAAAATAAAAATTCTTCAAAAATTATAACTAATTATTTTTAAAACTTAGTTTTTCTACCCGTTATGGTTAGTTAGACTCTTATGTACTAATTACGCTAATGATTTTAGGGAATAGGGAGGTTATATTTATAGGAAATGTACCTGAATTTGTGTATAGGGAGAGTGGGAAATTATTTTGAAAAAAAACAAACTCAGTACGTCGGATCGAGATATGAACCTCTATCTCTCCTTAATCGACAATATAGTTTATTGTGAAAGTAGTGCGTTGGGCCATGCACTAAACGAAACAGATTTTTATTAAATACTCGACTGATTGAAATAAGATAAGTTTTATTAAAAAATATTGTGATAGTATTATATGAGAATAAAAGGTGAAGAAAATCTTTATCGATATTAAATTATATTAGTTGTATTGATCGAAACATAATTATTGTTAATCGTCAAATATTACATAAATAACAAACAAAAAATTATATTTTCATCCTTACGTCTTAGATGAAGACGTTGATATTCCCAGTGTTTGTTAAATAAAAATATTCCTGAGACTATAAATCTTCTCTCATCCCTACGCGATATCCAATTAGATTCCCCCCGCCCCGCGGTCACGTGTGTCACCATCCGTGTTTGGAGAGGCAGTGTGTACTCTCTTGTGAGGACGACAGATGTTTCTGGTGGCACCTAACACGCGCGTGCCCTGTGGGGGGTCTTCTGGCAGGACTCGGTAGATCAATCGGATGACCAAGATACACACGCGTTCAGTAATCGGATTCAACCTGACAATAGATATTGATGGGTAGCACGATGTCTTACGAGAGAATGATACAGGTAGAGTTGATAGTGACTGCTTTTAAAAATCCTTGCATCGATTTGATCACCTCTGTGGTCTAGTGGTCAGAGTTCCTTAATATATATCCGGAGAGCCCTGGTTCGATTCCCGATGTTTACAGATTTTCTGTGAGGCAGTGAGTATGGAAATTATCAAGATGAATGAGAAGCTACTTGAGTGAAAAAAATAAATAGCGACTCCGGTCTAGAAAATTGAGATTAACACATAACACTCCTTAATAATAAATGTTTGCACTATATTCGTCAACAGGTGGCAGCCGCCCAGTCGGTATAGCTCAATGGCAGGCCGATGCCACGAAATTTTAATATATTTATGTATCCACTTATAAAAGAGAATAAATTAAATTTGCATAATTATACATTTTTTATGGCATTTATAAGCGTCATCAAATCTGCTTGACCGGGATTCAATCCTTTGTCCCGGCACAGATTTATCTGACTACCAAACCCTTCCTTCACCTCTGACATGACGTGTATTAATCACAACTTGTGAATGTGAGGAATACCAGGCCTCCACCGTGGTTCGGATCTCACGTTAAACTGTAGGTCCTCCATTTCATCTCACAATAACCCGACCATTACACATTAGCGTAAGTGCGTATGACCCGAACGGGTGGTGCTAATTGTAATAATTATCATAATAAATATGCTTGATTTTATTTTTATGCCTAACAGTGTGTTCTACATTTGTTAATACACAGTGTATTAATACTCGCCCCGGCTAACCGATTTTAAACACTATATAAGTGCTGGGGTGATGAGGTTGAAAGAACTTAATTAAACTGTTCCTGTAATTGCGTGAAACGAGAAGAATTTTTTAAAAAAAATAACCACCACCAGTATAATATCCATTCCAGTTTCGAAACCCCGGCCTCCCTGTCATCGGTAAACTAGACTTGACTGCTCGCCAGAGATACTAAGGAAATGAATTAGATGTGAGAGACGCCATTTTGCCGGGAAAATACATAGGTCTATTCCAAAGCTTTATTAAAACACAAACATGTTTGCTTTGGTCCACATTGATATCAAAACGCTACTATTTGCTTTTTATACCAATTTATTTTTGGTGATAATATATTATATCAAGATTTACAGCTGCAGGTCATGTCCTGACATATAGATATGTAAAAGTATTAGTGTTTAACTCTTTTTTGCTAAAGAGGGGGACTTGTGTCCCCCCAAAAATTACACAGTTATTTGTTTTAATTGTGAACTTTGAAGCCTACATTTTTCTGGTGTGTAGGTCTTGCCCTTCTTCCCGTCAATGTATAATTTAATATAGCTGTTTGGCGCCATCTTTTCTTAATTTAAAAGTATATATAGTAACATTTATATCTGTCAAATCACAAATGAAGTGTTTACAGTAGATTTTACAGATGTCATATCTAGCCCTAATTGTTAAGCAATTTTATTAAAGTAGGATTATTGTAAGAAGAACAGTAAATAACAGTTAAAAAAGTTACTTAAGCTACAGACAGATATATATTTATATGACACGTTTGATATACTGTATTAACACCTATATCATATTACTAATAGATTGGTAAAATGCTGTAGATATTTACCAAACCAGCCCTGTGGTGTAGTGGTCAGTGCACCTGGCTACAAACCTAGAGGTCCCAGGTTTGATTCCCGGCTGGTCCCTTTGGTATTTTCCCTTTAGTGATGTAGTGAATAATAATCTACACATAAGGCGACCGAACATTTACGTTAAATTCCCTCCTGGTCAAATGTGCCATACGATAGAAAAAACAATACAAATTTTTATTTCCAAGCCTTGATATTTATACCCAATATATAATTATATGTAAAATATATTTTACAAATCTAATGACTGATAAGACACATAACTAGTCCTACCCAGAGAGTGGGAAGGTGGAAATGGGGAGCAATCAGCCCCGGTTTCCCAAATATATTAGTTTTAAAACACCATGTCTTTCCGCAGGGACAACACACGTATAAAGAAGGCGATGTCTTCTTCTTTGTACTCATGTTTTGTGTAAATGTTATTTTAAAAACATTTAGCATTATCACGATGAAATATGAATAATACAGTTTTATTATCAAAGGAAACTTACAATATTTTCATGTGCACATAGTTTAACTATTGTGTTAGTATACATAAGTAGATCATATAATTTTTTTTCTACCACTGTGTCTTACTAGCCATTTGGGTTATACGCTTATGTACTAATTACGGTGATGGTTTTAGGGAGTATGGAGGTTATATTATAGGAAGTTTACTCACATTTGCGGGGAGAGAGAGTGTAGAAAACCATTTTGGAAATACCACTCTCACTACATCCGACCAAGATTCGAACCTTGGATTTCCCCATCAAGTCTAGTCTACCATGAGAGTAGCATCTTGGCGATACGGCCACCCAAGTGGTTTAGAAATAGCTATATTTATTTTTTGCTAAAGGGCGGCCTTGCAAATCTCCTTTCTCCATCCATAGTGAATTCTCAAACTTGTCCTTAAACCTCATGCGGAATAAAATACGCGTCTTGTGTTATCGCATTTCTAAGCAGGTGTCGTCTTAACAAACACCAGGTAATCTGCATAGAAGCGTGAGTTGGGTGTGTTTTATTTGAGCTTCCCTTCGACTCCTCCAGGAGGCAGAACACGGTCATCAAGAGCGAGGCTATGCTTGCGAGAGAGGCGTGTCAATGTTTTAATAAGATTAACGCGAGGCTATGTTTACTTGTACAGGCGCGCCATAAGCCTCTTAGCCAAGGGTGGAGGAGTAGACTTACCCAGCTACACTCCTGTAGAATCTACATACAGCCCATTCACCACTGGCATGGAGGTAACCGACAGCTAGCAGAAGATTTTAAGTGCAAATATTGTTTAAAGGACACTAATGTTAACTTAGGTGGAAATCATTATTTTCTTAGTAATATTATAATATCAATCATAAATATAAATATTTCTAATAATACTTCATAAAGGATTACTATATAACTATTTTTTCGTGGCTTATTTAGGACAAAAATACTAAAACTATCAAATTGGTTACCTTTTTTGTGGAAAAAGAGATATTATGGTACATGAAATAATAAGTTTTTTTTAGCACCGCGTATAGCTACCCGTTCGAGTTATACGCTGATATTCTAATTGCGCTAATGGTTTAAGTGATTACGGGGGGTTATATTTGTAGGAAGCTTATACACATTTGCGTGTATGGATGGTTGAAAACCAATTTGTAAATTCAATATCAGTACATCCGAACGAGATACAAACCTCTATCTCCCCGTCATTGTTAATCTAGTCCAATGCAAGTGAAGTGCGTTAATCTTTGTGGTCACTAAAGTGGGTGAGATAATAAATTAAAAATCATTATATTCACAATTTTATCTTCTTCCAGATAACCATCAAATAAATGAATGTGTTTTTTGTGACTTAAAGAAAGAGCCGTACAAAATATGATGTACCAAAGGTAGGTTGGATTCTCAACAGTTCCACCATCGGCTGCAAAGGCTACGTAGCACTGAATAAGCGTACTAGGGAAATGAGGAGTGAGGTAGTTTCCCGTTTCTTTCCTCCACGAGCCAGAAGGTACTAATTCACATCATGCGGCCAAGCATTGTGAACACTATATCCCAAAGATTAAGCTGGGCTAGCAAAATATTAGTTAAGAAATAAAACATTTTTTTTCAAACAGATGCGTTTGGACACTGTTTAAATTACGTATTCAACCACCCTTTGTTCGTAAGGTTCATCATCTTGATTGTCGAAGTAAACGAAATCTTTTATACTCTCTCGTTTGTAAAACAATTTCAATTGAACCGAAGAGGCCACTTCAACAAAAAATAAACACCCAAATGGTTTATTTTCTTAAGCTTGTGCTTGAATAGTGTAGAAACATTTAAAAGAGGAAATTATCAATAAAATATTTTAGTGAATGTTTTAATCTCCAAAAGTGATAGCAGCTCAAAATATTATTGTCTTGCAGACCATATGGTCTGGCGAATGGATACGTGAGAGTAGATCTGATAACTTAAGCTAGCTGTTAGCTATCACCACTCCAGTAGTGAGTTGACTATAGTTTCACCTCATCCCAGGAGGGTATGACGTCATTGAAATTATTTTAGGATAAGATGAAATTATTTTAAAATAGGATTATAAGCTATCCTAACGGGGAGGTAGTTCGTTGAGTGTTTTCTAGCTTAGAGGTGGGGATAGGAAGATGTTTGAAGGGAGTCTGTTTGGTGAGTGTACCCTTTTATCCTCATTACCAGATTCATCAAACACATACACAGCTAGAGGTATACAGTAACAAAGCTCTGTGTGCGTGTGTGTGTGTGTACGTGTTTGCGTGTACGTGTTTGCGTGTGCGTGTATTGGTTTACCACGAATATTTATAATGAGGAATGGATATTGGTAGATGTTTGGCCAATAAATGGTTGGAATGAAGGGGTGCACAGACTGGCAAAGTTATTTAGTACAACAAATAATTATTAATTGTCCATTTTTATAAATCTTCACCTTTTTTTTTAATATTATATTTTCTGAATATGATGCACTACACGATAAAATAAACACCAGGGTAAAAGAATTAGGACATTTAACGTTCACTTCCTTAACACAGATTTTTTTCCACTATAAACGAATCTAATCTAATACAGTAGACCTTCTTATATTATACTTACAGTCTAGGACCATCTGGAATCAAACCAGGCTATCATTTGTATTTTGGTTTGTTATCTATTTAAATACAAAATCAGGTTTTAAATTTTGTTAAAAATGTAGATATTATTTTAGCCCAAGCTTGTCTCACGCTGGTTGTGACCGAACTGGGTTGGATTAGTGTCATTTTATAAATTGTTTCTCACTCACTACTATATATATATATATATATTTTCCCTTTCCCATCTCCACCCAATTTGTGTAATTTATCTTTCTGGTTTTTACCTCCGAGTAATATGAGTCATTAGACCTACATGAATATTAATCACGGGATTAAGGTTGGAATTGATAAAGCCCAATTTAGAGAAAATGCAAGAGAATTTGTATGGAGTGAGGATAAAATAGCCTCAGTATTTTAATTCCAACTTCTTCATCCACAATCCAGTCTAGATGAACTTGAAATAATATATAAACCTAGGTTTTCCAAAGATAAAATACTGAATGTGACACTTCCATGATATTGTGTTAACTGTCAATCTTACCTACTCGTTTGAAGCTGGTCTTGAATCTAAAACACTATCCATATCAAGAGTAGATAGTAAACTGTACTCTTGAGATATGTTTTCAGCCCTTTTAATTATTTTGTTACGAACTTTCTTCCGGTACTCCATCCAATCATCAAGCCATCCATCTCTTTCTAATCAACATCACTCACGTTCCAACTTTTACTACTAACTTTCAGTCTCCTTTCGTTGGCCTATTGAAACTAAGTTACTAACTTCTAAGATCTGAAGAACATTGATGAAACCCACAAGAAGAAACAAACACACACACACACACACAAACACCAAGAAAGGTTTTTTAAAAAAAGAAGTAAGAAAATAAAAAGGTTGAAAAGTTATGTGGGTTTTTGAAGACGAAGTTTCAGGGATCTAAAGAAGGATGTAGTGTGTCGTTAATGAAACTCAAGTGGTCAACTTTGTTGCCTTAAGGGGAGTGGAGAGAAAAGCTTAAAAGAATTGGTTTGAGGTGTTTGAGGAAGAGTGACATATGGAGCGTGACATTGATGGGTTAATTAAGGGGGAAGCAATTGATAAATAGATGATCTTATGAAGGGATGGAAGGAAAAGCTAGTCAAGTTAAGTATTTTGTAAATGTTAATATAAAAAAAGTTCTTGCGGCTTGGATAAAATACTTAGTAAGTAAAAAAGTATAAATTTATACATATATTATATTTGTCAAGGTTATCGTGGAGTTTTAACGAGATATTTTATTTTATATTAATCTAATACTTTCTGTTCAGATACCAATATATTCTTGAAATATATTCGAGATTTGTTGAGACTACTTTTGTGTAAAAAAAATTATACCAACATTGTATTTAAATTAGGCTAAATATTTTTTCTATACATTGCAGTGTTAATATATCGATTGAAAGAATGAAAGCTAAACAAATAAGGTCGTTAAACTATTTGGGAAGTTTGATGACTTGGAATGGAAACTGCACGAATCAGGGTAGTCATGGTGTAGGGAGCATATGGAAGAGTAAGGAGATTGCTGACAGCTGGAAGAATCACGATTGAGTTAAGAAAGAAGTTTTCAAAGTGTTGTGGGGAGTAGAGTGGATTGTGGATCTGAGACGTGGACAGTCATTAAGAGAGGACAAAGGTATTTGAAAGGTTTTGAAATGTGGTTGTGGAAAAAATTAAATAAACGGACACGATGAGGAATAAGGAGGTGTTGAGGTGGTTAGGAGAGGAGCCTATCTCCGATTATAGGAAATAGAAAAAGTCTTGGTTGGGTCACACATTACGTAGGGATCATGGAGGGGAAGATAGAATAAAAAAAGAAGATTAAGAATATTGGGAATGCTAAGAGAGATCCAGGAAGGATGAAGCTACAGGAAGATGAAAGAAGACACTCAGGACAGAGATAGTGGAAGACGTCCAGTTGATACTTGTCCAAGGACATATTCATAGAAGAAGAAAAAATCTGGAAAGATTTATTGTTAGTTTGATGATGACCAATAAGAGTAGTAAGACAAACTCCAAGTAGACGTTCACTTCTATTTAATATCGCAGTTATTAAAGAATGAAATAATCAAGTAATTATAAGTTTACTAGATACTGGACGGTAAAATCCTCAATTCCTCGAATCTCTCGAATCCTATGGTATTCTAGAGATTCAAAATTCGTAAAAGTCAAAAAATAAGTATCTCAAATACAATTACGAATAACTTAACCTCAAATAACAATTTTAATCAATTAGTAAAGAGAATAATGCAGTCTTTTGAAGTTGGAAGAAAAACAAAATAACAATTTTTTTTATTAATATAACTAATTTACTAAAAAAAACTCTCAATGACGTAAATTACATTACAAACAATACAGCAATTGTCAGTGGAATCAGCCTTAATTAACATAGTTTAGAATATATTTTAAATATTCTCAAATTAAATAAAAACATTTTTAAGGATTAGAAGATTTAAATCTGGACTCAGTATTTTAAATAAAATTTACGATTCGGATTCGAAATTAGGATTAGAGAAATAAAGGATCTAATATTTACTTATACCAACAAAAATTTTAATTAGTTTAATCAAGATCGCAACACTAGATATTAATTTTTTAAATATGTATTTTATAAAAAATACATTGATAGTTAATGGATAGCCAGATACATTTATAATCTTGAATGAACACTTAATATGAGAGTATCACGTTGCTTGATTATATTACCTCGTCAATGGATGAGTAACCTATAAATAATGTGGTTAAATGATGTATACCTCTGAATAGTTTAGTTTAGGGGTATATTATTGGGTAAAATAAAATTTAACTTAGTTTTACTCAACAAATTGCTTTTCTTTTTTTAATTCTTAACTCTAAAAATGTATTAAAACTTACTCAATCTTTGTGGTTGAAATATACAATCTTTTTCAGCGGGAAGAAAGTCATACATTTATTTGTTCAAATTGTTTGCTAAGAAGTGGTCAGAGACGAGATGAAAGGGCAAAGACAGAGGGGGTTTGTTGGAGGTATTTGAGGAATAAACCCTTACACTTCATCTTGGCCTCAAGGTAGTGAATATAGATATTTGACTAGATCTGGCAACTTTGTCTTCTCTCTGAGGTCAAGTTAAACACGATCTCTCTCTGATTTTACTAAGAAACGAACAAATTTTGTTTTAATTCAAGGGAAACTTATATACAGTAGTGTAGTATATATGTTTTAAATAGCTAGTTAAATAAGTTAATTATTAATAAAACCTTCCTTAACACCTTTTTAATATTAGATCAATCTAACAAAGCATAAAAACAAAACCGTTAAATAAAAAGATTTTGTAAATTTAGAATAAAACTTACTAAAAATCATACTGTTTGGTATGACGTACTTAGAGTGTAATTCTTAAACACATACATACCTTGTAATGATATAAACTTATACATCTCAATAATTTATTAGTCACATCTATATTCAAAATTACAATATTTTAAATGAGAGCGGGTAGTAAGATTTTTTGTGCTAAGTTGTTAAAATGCAAGGTATGGCGACATCCTTCTACATCTCTGTTTAAAAAAACAACGCAGTTTTGTGGACAGAAACGCACTTGGATGACCTTTTTTTCTTTTGGGAAGCTTCGAGAAGGAAATGTCGCTTGATATACCCCTTCAGGATACCCATCTATTCACTTTCCTTCCTGACGAGGAGCCGTGTAAGTAGAGTCTATTACATCTTAATCCGTTTTCTAAATTTCACGTGTCGGGAATTGTCATGCATATAAAGTTATAGTCGGGTTTTTATTAAAATCTACAACGTGGGAAATATCTGGCAAAAAACTATTTATCTACTTAAAATAAAAATAACTATAAAACACCAGAATTTTTAATTTATAAAATAAGACATCTAATTTTAACAATAAAGAACAGCAAACTTGTACCCAATTCAATCGTTATATTAAATGTCACCCTAATGGTGGCGTACATACATTAATATATCAGGCTAGCTCTTTTAAAGGTTACAACCTTATATATTTACAAATTACAAACTAAGTAAACGTCGAACAGCCCACTCATCAGCAGCAATGGTGACCACGTGGATAAACGTGTCAGCCATTAGTCTCATTTTATATTCATCCAGAAAACATTCTAAGAAATTAGTGTCAAGGAGCGTTTAAAATTTACTAAGAATATAATTCATATCCTAAGTAAGATTTGAACATCCCTTAGTACAAATTTCTTAGAATGTTTTCTAAATTAGTATTTGATATTCCCAAATCAATGTTTTAGCACCACGTATTACTATCCATTTGGCTAAAAATATGTTGCAAATTTTAAAAATTACATTCAGTCATAACCTTAGTAAGACTCGTGCTATTTGACTTGTCATTAACAAAAAGCTAAATATTAGAATCCTGGCTGCAAAAATTAACTTAAACTTATTCTAAATTATATCTTACTCATCCTTACCGCATTAGAGTGACAAGAGTCTCTCTCTTACACTCAGGTGCAGCGAGCAGAAAAATGACACATTAACTAAGTACACAGCTCTGAACAACACAGTTATAAATAAATCATTCGCGAAGTAATACATTTATATATATATATATATATATATATAATATTTTGGTTATATATATATATATATATATATATATATAATATTTTGGATCTCACATTGAAAGAATTAAGGTCTTTTAGAAATCACTTATTTTCTTGGGCCAATAGTCTACGACACTCGCTAAACATAAGTTTCTAAATAACATTCCCTTTTCTTCAATTATACTAATGTGGTCTTTTAATTATATTATACAGCGTTAGACAATTGAATGTGACTTTTTTTTCTGTACTGACATTGTGAAGAGCTCAAGTCGATAGGAAAAAGCCTTCAGTATAAAAACTTCATTATAATTCAATTTATGAATCTCTTATTAATGAAAAAAATAAATTTCAAGTGGTATCCAGTGATACATTCTGGATCGTCGTTCCAGTATAAGAAGTTATTTTTGTTTACATACCCGTAAAGAAAAGCTTTGATGACTTTTAAAATGTGGTGCTGTAGAAGACTTGAGAAGACCAGATTAACAGACAGGGTGACAAATGAAGATGCCCCAAGAAGAGTGGGTGAGAAGAGAAAGATTTTGTATTCGATTCTTCAGTACAAAGCAAAATGGATAGGACACAAACTTAGAAGAAACTTTATTCTACACGACGTCATTAAAGGGAAGTATGAGGGAAAGAGAAGCTTAGGAAGGAGGAGGATTCAAATGTTGGATGACTTGAAGGAAAGAATAGAATTCCGGGAGCTTGTAACAAGTTACATTGTAACATTTTTTTAATTTAGCACCCCGTATTACTACCCGTTTGGGTTATACGCTTTAAGAACTAACTACTCTAATGGATTAGGAATTGGGAAGTATGAATTAGAGGAAGTGAACCCGCATTTGTGTGGAGGAGGAGTACATTGTAACAGTTCATTCAAATGGCATAACACTCACCCTCCGGCAAGTTGGACTCCAACTCCAACCCATGCTTGGCCGCACCTCCTCCCTCTAACACACTATATGGCTGACTGATGGGAAGTGGGACTCGGTGCGGTGCAAGAAAAAAGATCACACCCATGGCAAACAAATGAAGGCTACGTTGCGCGCATAGTGGTTGCTTCCTCCACCCGACTTGTCCAAGCGCATGTTATGTTGTCGTCATGTCAACGAAGCTTCAATAAGCTTCCAGAAGCTTCTACACGCTTCGTGGTCTTGTCCTTTCCACTCCCGTCTCACCCTTGGTTTCCCACTACTCTTTGAGGACATGTGGTTTGGTGAGCGTGCTATATTTAGCGGTGTTTTGTAGTCACGTCACTCATTGTATCAAAGGTTTACCAACGGTGAGAGTCAAGTTAAGCTGAGACTTAATTCTATCCTTCAAAATTCTCTTTCGGCTAAATATGTGGGAGTCTTGTCAATATTATTGATTTGATTTTATAAATTCAAATATGCAATTATAGGATGGGTGTTTTGGTATCAGCGTGGTTAATTTGCAAACACGTTATTATTTTATTTATCCTTTTGGGGAAACTTAATCCTTGCTCCAATGTAAACGTACTTTCTGTTTTCACCGCCAGGCGACTAACTTTTGATTGCGCTCTTACCGACTTACGGATTAATTGTTGGTGTCGGTCGTTTAAGAACGAATTTTGGGGTAAAATAACTTTGGAGCACCTATTTACATTTATGAGTATGTGGGAAGCTTACACTTAATTGTCTATACTATATTTGTAACTTCAATAGCTTTGGACTGTCTTAGGTGGTTAAAGGGGAAGTTGATCACCCTTGATTTGTATAATACTTAATGAATGTATCTCTTTGGGATTCTTTGCTAGGCAGGACACTTATATTTAACGCTGTACAATTAATATTAGATGCGCGTGAACTTATTTGTTGTTGTAAGTAACCTTCTAAATCCCTTCTTTATATCAAGTGTATGTTACGTCATTGGGCGGATTATTATCACCGGAAGCAGGGGAACTTTATAATGTATTTGTTTAGTAATCTTGTAATGTTCAGAACATTCATAGCATAAGTGGCGAGTTTGTTTAATATTTGAGTCTTCCACTCTGGTCACTAGTCAATATTTAAATATTTATGAAATATTCTTGTTCAATATTAAAATCTCTGACTTTGGACGCTCTAGTCAATATTATTATATTTACAAATATTCTCGTTTAGTAATAAATTCTTTGACATTTGACGCTCTAGTCAATATTTATAAATTTATGAAATATTCTTGTTTAATATTAACTTTTTTGACTTTGGACAGTCTAGCCAATACTTATATATTTATTAATCATTATTGTATATCGACTGTTTCTTTAATATACAATAAAATATACTGTTCTCTTGTCACTCCATGACTATCATTTTTGCTCAAAAAAGGTGGTTCCAAGATAAAGGAGGAGTCAGACCACAGGGCAGGGCGCATTGGTGGTGTAATCTCACAGACAAAAGGAATGGCTCCGTCGTAAGACAAAACACATAATAATAATAATAATAATAATATAAATATGCCTCATTTGATAAAGACAAACTGTTGAAAACATCTGGATTTTCATTCAGCATGAACATGAACTGCCTAAAAATGTCAACATATACTCTTGGTATTTTGCTTTCGCCTGACCGCTCCAAGTCTAAGGAGTGTGTAAACCAACCACAAACCATTTTAGAGTTCAAACAACGAATCACTGAAGAAAATCAAATGATTGGAACAAGCTATGGAAAGTTTCAAATCTAGATTACAACTAATACAAGAATATATATTTTTTCCTGGAGGCCACATAATAAACATTACTAAAATCAAGAACAGATTCAAAAAGTGCGTTTTTATGCGGTTTTTCAACCGAAGAGGTTTTCTTTTTGTTCAACACGAGCACGCTACAAAAGTCAACACATTACATTGTCGCACTATTTATAACTTGTTACATCACCTGAGTCGGAACTGTTAGTCTGGGGTTTAAGTCCTGGCTGGATTCAGAGGTGTTATTTTTCCCCACTCTAGTTACAGTAGCCCCGTGGCTTCTTTGGTACTGACTGACAGCTCACAGCTGACTTCTGACAATCAACATTTAGGTATATACCTAAATTTTGACCGTCAGAAGTGACAGCTGCTAAACACATATTTCTGCAGATCATGTGGTTCGGCGTAGGGATACATAATTTGGTCTGGTAACTTTTCAAAACCATCAGCTGTCAGCAGTCAGTCAGCACCAAAGAAGCCAGGGTTTACTGTTAATAAAACTAAAACAATATTTTAAATTTTGCTATGAATTCTTTACCCTCCCTCCTCCACCTTTTATCTATTCAGGTGTAATGAGGAATATTGGGAGTGTATTAGTATATATAAATATTGTATATGGCTAACCAATATTACTGCAGCATTCAAACTAATCAAACAACGGTAGCAGAATAACACGGAAAGGTTTGGTTGTCAGATTGAGGGCCAGTTTCATAGTCAAGTTTAGTACGCCTTAAGTGCGGCGCTACACTAAGTTCATGACGACACCTACCTAAACCAGAATGGAATGGGCCAGTTTAGCTCACAGCTGACTTCTGACAATCAACATTTAGGTATATACCTAAATTTTGACCGTCAGAAGTGACAGCTGCTAAACACATATTTCTGCAGATCATGTGGTTCGGCGTAGGGATACATAATTTGGTCTGGTAACTTTTCAAAACCATCAGCTGTCAGCAGTCAGTCAGCACCAAAGAAGCCAGGGTTTACTGTTAATAAAACTAAAACAATATTTTAAATTTTGCTATGAATTCTTTACCCTCCCTCCTCCACCTTTTATCTATTCAGGTGTAATGAGGAATATTGGGAGTGTATTAGTATATATAAATATTGTATATGGCTAACCAATATTACTGCAGCATTCAAACTAATCAAACAACGGTAGCAGAATAACACGGAAAGGTTTGGTTGTCAGATTGAGGGCCAGTTTCATAGTCAAGTTTAGTACGCCTTAAGTGCGGCGCTACACTAAGTTCATGACGACACCTACCTAAACCAGAATGGAATGGGCCAGTTACTTATGCGAGAACGGCCCATTCCATTCGAGTTTAGGTAGGTTTCGTCTTGTATTTAGTGTGGCGACGCACTTTGTGTGTACTAAATTTGACTATGAAACTGGCCCTAGTCTATGCTGCATAAACCAAAGAGGTCATGTAAAAATAATACCAATATATCTTTAGTGTTTCTTGTGTCTTTTGTTCAAAGTATGACTAAAATATCCTAGCTAGTTTTAAATGTATGTGTTTTTAGTTTTGTGTCATTTCGAATCGATTACCAGTATAAATGGAATAGTGCGCGTAAAACGTTTGGTGCAGTTGTGAAAACACCTGTTAATCCCACTGTGAATGTTTGTTTACTTTTGACTAGTGTTTCTCTGTCCTGTGTCTATTGTGGCTGTTTTTTTTCCCCACCACGTCTTACTACCTGTTTGAGTTATAGTGTTGTGTAATAATTACACTAATGGCTTAGTGATTAGAACGGTTTATTTGAGATTAAGTGCACCCACATTTGCGTGGAAGAAGAGTAGAAAACCATTTAGGAAAATATTCTCAGTGCACCAGACCGGGACTGAATCCCTATCTCCCCGTATTCGGCAGTCTAATCCAACACTAGAGTAGTACGTTAGACCCCATGGGCACAGAAGAGGGTGTCTGTTCAATAACTCGATAGGTTAGGTTAGATTAGGTTTGAGAAATTGAAAGGTTATCTCCTGAGGTTTAGACTATGGTATGTAATGTTAGGCTTGGTCTACAAAAATAAACGGATATAACCTAATGGTAAGATTAGATCTAAAATTGAAACCCGCCTTGGTGGCGTAGTTAGTTAACGCGCAAGTTTCGTTTTGAACTAGACTACTGAGGACAGAGAGATTGAGGTTTGAATCTCATTCGGGTGAACTGAGAGTGGGTTTTCATAAATGGTATTCCACTCTCCCTCCACGCAAATGCGGGTCCACTTACTCTATATTCAACCTTCCCAATGCCTAACCCATTAGAGTACTTAAACGTATAACCCAAATGGGTAGTAATTCGTGGTGCTAAGTAGGTATATTATTATTATTATTATTCTAAACTTGAAGTAATTCCAAAAGTGATAGCTGAAGATCAAATGACATAACGTATGAATACATGTAAGTGGTTCTAGTAAGTTTTCTTATTGTCGGATAAGGTTATTCCTAAGTAATATGGGTTGTATAATTATTTGATAGGATTACTAAGAATCACTTGCAATAGATAAAAATGTCCTTCCTACTATTTTGTGATGTCCTACTTTGTCAGCGTAAGCCCCTCGAAACAGAGGAGGAACCAGCAATAGATATGAAAAAAAAGTGAAGATGACAAAGTGATTGTCTCAGTGGAAGAGAGGCGTCTAAGAAATACTCGCCCTATTTCCTTTCTACTTCCTAAGCACCCACACACCCACCCACCACGACAATGTCCGTCTGTCGATACTAATCTGAACTCCAGACCACTCTTCGGTCGGGGACATGGGACCAGCTTACTGGTGGCTGAGAGGGAGCGGAGGGATATTTTGGAGAGAACACAGGAGGGAAATAAGATTGCCCTCAAGGTCTCCTTTTTCCTCCCAACAACCACCTCTTCTACCCCTCAAGAGGGGACTGACTTCTTTAGGTTTTGAAATAGTCTGTAGCGCGATAAGAAATAAATGTAGCATTGACTTATCGTAGTTTATTTTTCTTGTAATAATTTTGATTACGATTGTTTAAGGATTATACAATTAGACAGTTTCCTAACTCCAAATGTATAAATTTATGAGATAAAACAATTTAAATAAAAAGAGACATTAGTCATCAATTATATAATGTAATAACTCGCTACAGTTTGATTAAAAAAGGTTCTACCATCATTTATTAGATTCTTATTCTTAAGTCAACAACCATAATATTGTTTTGATGTGATTTCTATCCATCCGGAACGGGGCATTCACTCAACCTCTCGGCTGGTTAGTGCTGCATGCACTATCTGGTAGAGATCCCATCTACCAGGGTAGTTCAGAAAGTGTGGTAGTTCCCCGTTGCCTTCCACACTGATTTTCTACGAGCGAGAGCGAACGGGTTGGGTCTATTAGTTTTTTCAAGAAAGGTATTTTAATGATTTATTTACATGTCACAATCAACATGCGACCAAATGGCTTTACCTACCATCCAGAGGAAGTTGTGATATGGCTTTTTATCAATCAAAAAATATCTGTCTATCACTGTCGGGTTTGAACCCAAAATTATCTGCTCCTACGATGTGAAATTGGCCCTAAGACAACAGAGGTTTACATTTATTAGATAGCCTGTGTAATAAAAGTAATAATAATAAACATTTCCCTTTGCAGGCGTTCTCTTTTATTAAAAAAATAACGAGTATACGAACATTTTATTTCGATGATTACAAAATAAAATATCAGTCATTAATGCCCGATATTAATTTTGTAATAAACATAAAATGTCCTGGTATCTCACTTTAGATAATGGAACTGCTGACAAGATTAAATTAGTCGAAATATAGCACCAATGGTTTTATCTCAACAGTTGAAGTGAATTTGTTTTATTTCGGCTGGTCCACATATGGGTGGATTGCAAAGATGACGTGGAAAAATAGGGTTTGGGGAATTATGGGTTAGGATCGCCATGAAAAGTATCCTCCCATTCTAAACATCTAATTTAAAAATGGATAACTACTTTTTAACTATTTTACGTACACATTTTAAACATGAGTTGATGTAGAGCTGAGCTGTTTTTATTATTACAAAACATTTTTTTGAGTGTAATTCCTCTAAACATTCTTCTTTATCCTAAATTCCTGGATTATCCCGTTATAATCCTGTGCTCAAAGCAATCATTAAAACAGTACTACCCTTTTGAAATTAACATTTCAAAAAGGGACTAAGTTCAGAAATTGTAGAATCAACATTCAGAAAATTCTAAACAAATATTTGAAAAACATTCATGAATATACTGTGATCAATGCTTTAACATAAATATAAAATGGTTCTATAGGATGGTATAGATAGTTCAATGCATTTGATTTTGAGCATATTAGAATACGCTTAAATACAGATGTTCAGCAATTTATTTATGACATAGTTATTAAAATTAGCAACTATAAATTGAACATTTTATGGTTAACTTAATGGCCAATCTTGTAAAATATTTGTGTGATATTGAGTTTTTTCAAACATGTTACATTCCTATATTTCTCGAAACATTAAAGAAACTAAAATAATCCTATTTATATAGTAACGGTTTAAATTTTAAAAGTGTAGTGGACCAGTTCTAAAGTGATTCAAAGCTTAATTAAAATAGGTTACTATTGAGTGTGTAAGAAAATGCACAGTTAGAAATAGTCTTGAATATTTAAATTCTTCTGTCATTTATTTCTATAAGGAAAAAAATGTCAACAAGTTAGTTTAACTTTAATTGCCGAAGCTTCTACTGAATAAAACCTTTGTCCCTGTCGAGTGCAAGTCTAAAATCTATTGTGGGATGGTGGACGGGAGGGTGAAAGGCGTGGAGTGGCTTCACAACCGACCAAAGTATCCTTCCGCGCCAACAAGAACAGATGGATCGCGGAAACAGTAGATAGCGCTAGTTACCGGACAGGTCTTGTTGAAAAAGCATTCGTTTGAAAATATCAGTTTTCTCGAGAACGAGTAAAATTTTATGTTAAAATTTTCAACACCCCTTCTAAGATAATGTATCGATGTTTAATAATTGTTACATTTTATTATTTTTTGTTATGAAGCCGGCAGTTTTCTATTGAATAATGTCAATTTTATCGATATTTGATCACTGTTAAAATTATAGAGGTGGTGTGTATATAAAAGATAGAACTTGGTCAACATGCTTCTATTCTTGAACAAACCGTTTCTGAAAAGAAAATTCCAAAACAATAAAAATTCTTGAAGATAACCGTTTATTTCCATGGCTCTGCATTTCCACGTCGAATTAAAAGAGCCAAACGCCTTAACTTAAGTTATACAGGCTATGAGAATGTTTTGCACATGTTTTAGCTTTATTCTGGAGAACTCGGGTTCTACTGAGATACTTATTGATCTAACGTCAAGGTATTGGACTTACTCCGGTATTATAAGTGAATTTAATCAAGTCAATATTTAATCAAAAGCAACAAATAGTTGTAAGAATAAATGTTAAGCAGCAGCCACACTATTAAAGTAAAATGTTTCCAAATTGCCATCATCCATCAAAAGTGACAAACCTAAAACACATTTTAATTATGAGAAAAAGCTCTTTTGTCATGAGCCTGTGTATAATATTAGATATTTTAGATTAAAAAACCAAAGCTGATTCTAAAAAATCTTGTTAAATCTGAAAAATAATAATTCAATACACAAAAAGTAGTTTATTTCGTATATAAAAACTAATATATGTTTATTTGTCTGGGGTATTTGATTGGCTGAAATCAATTTTGCAAGCCCTTTTTTAAGGGTTTCTAGCCATTTTAGATTTAAAGTCGTTAGTTTTTTTTTAAATAACAAAATGGGAACATGTATATAGAATGGTATTTCCTTATATTAAACTAAGGTTTTGAATACAAAGATATTTGCATTCTTTTATGTATATCTTTTGTCAGCCGATATATTTTCCAAACAATGTTTCCTTTCATAAAATCACCAGTATAATTTTGAATCGTTTTGTCAACACGAGGTAAAAAAAATATTTGTATACAAGATTTATTCTCACAACAATACAAATTCAAACAAGTCGATAGAACAGGAATAGATTTTTATATGGGTTAGTGAAAATACGAAAACAAATGTGTGTGACATCTTTAGTGAATAAATAAAATACATTCAGCATTACTTGATTATAGCAATAAATTAGCTCACCATTTGCTTTAGGTTTTAGCAGTGTCTTCACTAATTAAAGAAACAAAGTGCCGTTTATTTTCCCATTAAATTTTGAAATAAATTATTTTATTAGCAAGAAATAATTTCACTAAAAAAAAACCTTATGCAAGGGTCACATGTAATATAGAGCTAAGCTATTTTTATAAAATAGTGTTTCAACAAAAATAAAATAATAATAGTAATAATTAACAAGGACTACAAATAAATATAATAATCCTATAGCCAAAGTTAGTCTTGAAGAAAATATTCAAGAAATTAATAGTACAGTAATTGTATTAAAAAATCAAGTTTTTGTTGGTTTTCCCTACTTATACATGACAGGGATGTTTGCATTTTAATTACTTTAACTGTTTAAGGATAAGCAGATTTGAGTTGATAGAAAATATACCCCGTATTTGTTTGAAAGAATATTGTGAAACCATTCAGGGAAACCATCCTAAGGACATTTATTTTGAATTAAAACCCCAACTTCCAGGCGTTTAGTTCATCGAGAAAAATAAAGTAGAACTTATTAATATTAAAAAAAAATCTTGTTTGAAATTTATAGTTTTCCTAATTTTATCGAATAAAAATTTGTGGGTGATAGGAAATAAAAAAAATTATGAATATAGATCGTTTGCTTTTTATTCGCTAAACGAAATTAAACTTTATTTATTGAGAAACTGAATCAATTATGTGATAGCACTAAGAGGAACAAATTGATATTGGTTGAAGCCAGGCCTCCACCGTGGTTCGGATTCCACGTTAAACTGTAGGTCCTCCATTTCATCTCACAATCACCCTACCATTACACATTAGCGTAAGTGCGTATAACCCGAACGGGTAGTAAGACGCGGTGCTAATAATAATAATAATATTGGTTGAAAGGTGAAATTAAATTGGAAGAGTTGCACGTGTTTCATTTCAAGATATACTTTTCAAACTCTCCTCTTCCGACTTTTCATAAACACAAGACCTACGCTAATATATTACTGTTTGACACTACAAAGCATGACTCAAATAAATCTCAAAAATACTTAAAATAGATTATATTATCTTAATAATAATAATAATAATACTTTGCACCGTATCTTGCCACCCGTTTGGGTTATACGCCTTAGTACTAATTACGTTATTGGGTTAGGAATTGGGAGGGTTGAATATAGAGGAACTTAACCCACATTTGCGTGGAGGGAGAGTGAAAACCATTGAGGAGAAACCACCCCCAGTTCACCCAAGCAAGATTTGAACCTCGATCTCCCCATCCTCGACAGTCTAGCTCAACATGAAACTTGTGCGTTAGCTAACTACGCCACCGAGGCGGATAATTATCTTTTGTTATTATTTTGTTTTACACCCACACCGATAGTCACGTGGTATAAAGGATCACACTTCAAATTGAATTGATGTCCAATGCCATGTTGGTCAAGGCTCGGATCTCAGCTTAGTACACTTAGTTATTGTTTTGCCAAGTGACTTATTATCTTGTTTTTCCCATCCGATTTTCTACGTTATGGTGGGTGACTTTCGTCCCAATTACCTTTCTTTTTCTCTACCTCTTGGATCAAAATCGTAAAAAAAACCACGATACTATAGAAGTACTTATTACTAAATGATTGTTTAATTTTCTAACTATCTAGCTTTACATAAAATATACCTAGTCTCACCTAACACAGGTTTAATATAAAGAAGATAATAAATTGTATTAATTATGTATAGGTTAATATTTAAATATTGTTATCTAAATAATTCAGAAGATATATTTTCAAATTTAAGAATTTATAAATGTGATACTAATGAAAAATGCATATACAAATGAAAGACCCTAGACAAATTTTTTGTAATCATGGAATATCAATTAACTTATAAACAAAATTTCATGATATATTAAATATTTCATTGACTGAAGAGTTAATGCATTTAAAAGAGTCAAATGGTCAAAATTACATTAATAACATATTAAAAATTCCAATAAAAGAGTAGTTAAATGCAAAGATGAAAAAAATATAACTTATTTAAAACAATAAATTTAATTAAGGTTAACAGCTCCAGTCAAAAGTTTTGATCACAATATATATAGATTGAAAGTTAATTTAATTTAATGAAAAAGTTGAGTTAACTTTCAATCTATATATATTGTGATCGAAACGTTTTACTGGAGATGTTAACCTTATTTTAATTTGTAGTTTTAAACAAGTTATATATTTTTCATCCTTGTCTAACTACGCTTGCACTGTAATTTTTAATAGGTTATTAATGAGAGTTTGACCATTTGACTCTTTTAAATGCGCTAATTATTGAGTCAATGAAATATGTTATATATTATAAAATTTTGTTTTTAAGTTAATTGATATTCCAAGATTACAAATAACTTGTCCAGGGTCTTTAAGTTGTATATGAATTTTTCATTAGTAATCACATTTAAATTCTTAAATTTGAAAATATAATATCTTCTGAATCTTTTCAATAACAATATCTAAGTCTTAACTTAGATTAATTAACCTGATACTAAAGGTTTACTCATAATATTTTCTAAAATGTTATTATATTAAGTATGTTTCTATCATGTCTTACTGCCCAAATATCATATGAGGTACCTAATATATCAGCTCGGATAGTTAAAAGGTCTACTTTAACGTATTCATATGCCATTTTATGTGATCTGTAGTTGTCCATTTTGTTATAACCTATTTTATCATTAGGATATATAAAAACACTAATATTAAAGTAAATTGTTATATGTATTATTCTTTATCACAACAACAAAAAATGTTTGTGTTTTCTTAAAATCCCTTCCATGAAAATCGGATTGAAATTGCTTCATCCTATAAACCTATAAAATCAATATAAGTTTGAATTTCTTCACATGATGATATCAACAGTTGTTGAATATATGTCATGAGCAAAGTGGCATTAGAAGACAAACTTTTCAAATTAAGAGAAAAGGCTGTCATTAAATTATATTACACAATTAAAAAATATTCAACAACTTTTGATACTATCATATGAAGAAAATTATTATTATTAGCACCGCGTCTTACTACCCGTTCGGGTTATACGCACTTACGCTAATGTGTAATGGTAGGGTGATTGTGAGATGAAATGAAGGACCTACAGTTTAACATGGAATCCGAACCACGGTGGAGACCTGGCATTCCTCACATTCACAAGATGTCTTGTCAGAGGTGAAGGAATGGTTTGGAAATCAGATAAATTTTTGCCGGGACCGGGGATCGAACCCCGGCCGCCAGCATAGAAGTCTGACACCTTACCCCTAGACCACCAGGTCACCCATGAAGAAAATTAAATTCTGTTTCCACTAGAGCAATATTTTATTGGTTTGCGCAAAAAAATATCTATAATAACTGAAAAAAAAATTGTCTTTTCTTGCGTCCCATTCCATCCCAACCTAAATTAATATGTTTATTATTATTCTTTTGGGATTTTGATATATGTGATCTGTTCATGGTTATATTTTTGGTGCTAAACCTGTATAAACTACGCCAAGCTAATAACAAAGCTTATAGACCAAACCCTATACAATATGGCCAAGGCTGAGCAGTAATTTTTAATTTCGAGGGAAAATAAGTGAGAATTTTTTGTGAAATTGTTTAAGTTTTTTTACAGTTTTATAAGAAAAGGAGGATTGGTAAATTTTGAGCATTGGGTGTCTCATCAATTTAAAGTTTAAAAAATATTTTCTTTATTAAGTACATTTTTCTTTAACACATTTCCCAATGTACTTATATTTAAAATTTACATAAATTGATATATAGCGTGAATGAAATTAAAAAAACAATGAAAGGTAAGATATGGTTAGAGATTTGAACTCTTGTCATCCAGCATTACACGCTGACCACTTTACGGAATAAATAATCGGGGATCTGATCCATGTCAGTGCATTTTTAAAACGATATAAAAACCTCCCTACAAATCCACAAACGCTTCTCCAGAAATTATTTATATCCATTTAATCACAGAGCTGGCTTATTAATTTTTGTGTTGACCTGATGTTGGATGAGAAATGTTTGAGAG
The DNA here is from genome assembly GCA_902141385.1 of Timema californicum. Lineage (NCBI taxonomy): Eukaryota > Metazoa > Arthropoda > Insecta > Phasmatodea > Timematidae > Timema > Timema californicum. The sequence goes on along the minus strand of CABFOW010001091.1, from coordinate 51,082 downwards.
CCCTGTTAAAGTAAACACAACCTAATTCTCAGGATTACAGTTTTATTTTTCCAACACCTCCTTGTCATGTAATCAAGTTATATATTATGGTGCTCGTGTATATGTTCAGTCACCATGAGGTGTTCAAACAGCAGCTTTCCTAAACAGGAGATTACAATATGTACCCCCTAGAACACTATTACTTACCTCTTTGCTTTCAGCTCGACTCCAATTATCACGATTATTTTTTTTAAACAGGCAATCTTTAGTGTATGTCAAAGATCCTGTAAATAAACAACTCTATAGCTCAAGTTCTAGCCTAGAGCTACTTGCTCGAATTAATTGAGAGCCATGCATAGAGAGGGAAATTAAGAAATTCATCTTCAAATACTAACCGAATGATGAAGAAGCAGTAACCAAAATGGGTTATGTTCACACTCGTGATTTATTATTATTATTATTACCGCGTCTTACTATACGTTCGGGTTATACGCACTTACACTAATGTGTAATGGTAGGGTGATTGTGAGATGAAATGGAGGGCCTACAGTTTAACGTGGAATCTGAACCACGGTGGAGGCCTGGCATTCCACATATTCACAAAATGTCTTGTCAGAGGTGAAGGAAAGGTATCAGATAAATCTGTGCCGGGACCTAGAATTGAACTCCGGCTGCCAGCACAGAAGTCTGACACCTTACCCCTAGACCACCAGGTCACCGTCACGCGCGATTTAGTTAAGACCTCCAACTATTTTTTTACTACCACATCTCAATAACTGTTCAGGCTATGAGCTTATTTAATAATTATACTAATGTGATATGGGTGATGAAGGAAGCACTCCATAGGTAATCCACCCACATTTACGTAGGAGAGTGGAAAACACTTTAGGAAAAAAAAATCCAAGCATTCCCAACCGGGTTTCAAAACCAAACCATTCCTGTTTACAGGAAGCCAGTCTTACATGAGAATGAAACCTCAGATCGTTTGGCCACTGAAGTGAGTTCCAACGTCAAAAAAACTTATAAATATATATTATATGTGAAAACTGTATAAGCTAACTACTATCTAAACTTATCTTTATTTTTGTTTTAAATATTACCACCCGTGAGGGCATACCTCTTAATACCCATCTATGCTGTAGAAATAATAGGTTTGTTAGCTCATAACTATCCAAAACAAGTAAACCGTGGATTTGTTGAGCTAGGGCCTGTTTCGGTGTTCGATTGGTACAATGCGTCACTTTCCCAATAGATTGGACTGATAATTAAGGTTATATCAACGTTAGAATACCCGTCGTGTGTACTGAAGTTGGTTTTACCTAGATTATATTTCACTCTTCCATCACGAAAATTTAGGTACACTTTGTCTAAATTCAACCTTACACATCCTTAACACTTTAGCGTAATTATAACTCATGTACTATGAGGCAATAAATAAACTAACAAATCATTATAATATTATATAAGATTTAAATCAGAGGTTCCCAAAATGTCTCGATTCAAAATAAAAACTTAACAGTTCCCTTTATCTTGAATAAATGTCACGCCCAGCACAGGTGATGCTGAAAATTTTGGGGCTCGTAATTCATAATAACACTTACTTGAACAAGCGTGACACCACCATTTTGAAAAAAATACACGACGTGAGATACAGGGAGCAGGAAATAAAAATTGTATGGTCCCACCTAAAAGAATTAAAGCTACCTTAACATGACCTTAGTGACGCCACTGAAGGTCAAACTTCCTCACCACCTTACTTTCCTTCTCAAATCCAAACCACTTTTGTTTTAAACTTTTTTTTAACATTGCTTTGTTTTCGAGATATTTCAGTGGAAAGTTTTCAAATGAACACACGGTACATACATTACATACATTACATACATTACATTACATACATTACATACATTATATTTATACATTATATACATACCTACATATACACAAATAAACACTTTCACAACCATACATACATAAATATGCATACATGCATATATTCATACAAATAAATATAAATTCAAGTAATTACATACACGATCTAATATCTACAAATATGCTATACTTGCATAGATAACATACATATTTGTATACATTATTTGTTAGCATACTAACATTATTTATGAACTAAAAATAGAGATTCAAAGAATAACCTTTTTACTCCACAGAAAATTATAGTAAAGTAGAACCATCCCAAGCCGGTGAGGATTATTCCATTTTTACTTTATACCGTGGATGTAAACCCATTACTTCCCAAGAAATGATCTTTACGCGGCGATGCTAGCGCTAGGGCATCCTAGAGGATTTATAAGGATTAAGGCCTCATCGCTCCAGATGAAGGAGGAAGAGAAGAGATAGATCTCATTAGAACCACGCAGGCGCTTCCANCCAAACTCCCTTTCCTTTCTCCAAACCTTGTTCTTTCCCTTTGCCACTATCCCTGGAGACTTACACACAGAGGTGAGTTGAGATACCAGACTGCAAGGTGGATCTTCAGGGAGGGTTGCCCATCCTTGTTTATTTCAAGCGCTATCAACACTCACACTCCCTGGAACTTCAACAGTGGACAAACCGCCTGAAATTGGTTGCGTACCGGTCCGTGGAAAATTGAATCGGCTCTCTTATCAATTAGTGTGTAGGCCTACTAGTAATTCTAGGAACAGCAAAACTCCCTCCCTCCATGTTCTCATCGTCACTACAGTCTTAATAGTAGATATATGACCAGTAGACCTCCACCCCTCCGTGTTATTATCGTCACTACAGTCTTAATAGTAGTTATATTACCAGTAGACCTCCACCCCTCCGTGTTATTATCGTCACTACAGTCTTAATAATAGTTATATGACCAGTAGACCTCCACCCCTCCGTGTTATTATCGTCACTACAGTCTTAATAGTAGTTATATGACCAGTAGACCTCCACCCCTCCGTGTTATTATCGTCATTACAGTCTTACTAGTAGATATATGACCAGTAGACCTCCACCCCTCCATGTTATTATCGCCACTACAGTCTTACTACTACTTCTGTGAACAGTATACCTAGCTCCATGTTATTATCGTTACTACAGTCTTACTACTAGTTCTGTGAGCATTAGACCGCACTCCATCCATGTTATTATTGTTATTACAATGTTACTACTAGTTCTGTGAACACTAGACCTCACTTTAATCCAACTTAATAAGTTTAGTCAAAACATTTTTTTTAACATTTAAATTAATGTAAATTAATTCAATCGAATTCAAACACTTTTTTAAAACTGCACTGGGACACATCAATTGAGCCCAGGATTTTTGACCTAACGCACCAGCTTCATAACCCTAAGCCAACATATATTTGTATTATGTTTGTAAACTGTACTGATTTAAAAAAATAGTATTGTTTGTGATATTGCCTAACCTAAATAAATTACTTTATTCTAAAACAAGTTAGCTCTATCTCAATTCATTTCGATTATACTTACTTTATCTTTAATTTAACTAACCTAAAACTCTCTTCGATGGTCATGTGGTCCAACGTGTTACTATATTAGTAAGCTAGACTGATGATGAAGGGGAGATTAAGGTTTGACTCTTGATCGGGTGTACTGAGAGTGGTTTTCCACAAATTGGTTTTCCATTCTACCTCCATGCAAATGCAGGTACACTTTATATAAATATAACTCCCCTAATTTCCAAGGTCATTAGATTAATTAGTATATAGTCGTATAGCCGGAACGGGTAGTAAGACGCTGTGCTATAACAAAATATATTGTATTTTAGTCTTAACCTTTTAACCTTCAAGCTCTTACGCTCTACGACTTTATGCCTTACCCCCCTTACACCTTACACCCTTAAGCCTTATACCCTTAAAACTTACACCCTCAAGCCTTATACCCTTTATCATTAAACCCTTATCCTTATACCCCTAGCCTTATCATTATATTATTACTTATTAATTACTTAATATATGGCATTAGAAACTCAAAGGTGCATTGCCGCACTTACAAAAGTATACCACCTGTCCCTATCTAGATCTAATTTTATTCAATCCCCCTCTAAACCATTCAAATTTAGAAGCTATCAAATAAACAATAGAAAATGATTGAATAATTATATTTATTTAATCATTCTGTTCCTTGGTTAATTCAATATATTGGTTTGTTCACTGACTTAAGTGTCAAGGGTTTAGTTTCCAGAGTAGCCATAGCTTTATTTTTGCGAATAATGGTACTTACTCTTTCAAAGGCATGAATTGATGGCCAAAGGGGCGAATATTCTGCTTATTTCTAAAGTGCTATCAGAAGGAATGATGGATGTGAACCATGATAATTAAAGCAGCTCTCCCACTTGCCCCACCCGCAAATTAACCACTGACGAATTGATTGAACAAGTAAATGAAAAAAATGGGAAAACCTATCTATTCGTAATTTCTGAATTAATTGAAATTTTTCCGCGTGTAAAAGAGTATTTGATGTACCTATCGGAAAGAGTGTTTTAAGCTGATCTGGGTGTGGGCAGCAATATAGAGGTGAAACAAAATTGAATAAAGTGAACGTAAATTTCGCCCACACATTTTTTCAATGAGTGTGTCCAAAAACTCTTCTCTCAATAAGATGTATATTTGAATTTATTAACCCTAGAAGTACACCATGTAGTCTCCGGCAGTCTGGCTCACTATACTTACCAGGTTCGCGCATTTGTTAAACAAGCTAAAGCGTTGCTGCCTTGTATACCCTCATTGCTCTCGTATAGGTTGAAGTAGAGGGGATCTTTTTTCTGTATTTTTTTAAGCCTATTTTGAGAAATTGGGTCGTACACGATACCACGGTGTGCTTCATGCTACGATAATGACATCGTTTGCTTTTAGGGTTAAAGGTTCAGTTCTTTGTCATTTTATTTCTTGTTTATTATAATATGTTAATGTTTGTACTAATGATTATCTTAGAAAATAGAGTTGAGTCTTTCCCAAGCCTTTCTCAAGAGTTCACATAGAACAAAACTTAGGTCGAGGGAAAAGCGGTAATGATCGCTTTTCTTTAAAAGGGCACCATTATTATTATTATTATTATTATTTTCTATTTGTAGAAGTGTATATATTATATATATTTATATATATATATATATATATATATATGGGTGTTCCTTTTTTCGTTGGTAAAGTCATTATTGTGTGTATCTTTGTATTTTTTTTCCTGCCGACCTAAATCTTTCCTGTACCGTCTTCTAAAAATAATATTAATAAATTGTAGGTACAAGAAAAGTATATTTATTATTCAGTTTTTGTTTGATCATTTTCAAGATAAAGCTTATTAACGACTTAATATAACTAATAAGAATGTTAACGCTGAGGTGATATATCGTTATTAATTGAGATAGAATGAGAAAATTAATGTCAAAATTAATCTCAGTTCTCAATATCATGATTCAAAGCCAGCAAAGCCCTACGTCAAAGACGACTAAGTTCAATGTAGTTATGTAACTTTAAACCCCATGGTCTCCTTTGAAGATCAAAGTTATAGTATAGATGTTGTAATTATTTATCTTCTTCATCTCTCAGGTTTGCTTGAACCTGTCAACAGAACCAGTATCGTCCTCCAGTTAAGTCTGTCAGTCATTGCTACCTACTCTCTCGACTGTCAAATGTTTGTCACCATTTCCCCCTTGAGGACTTCAATGTCTTTTCTCCATCTCTTCCTCGGTCTTTCTCTTTTACTGATGGGTCAAACCAGCTCGTTGACGCGAGCTAGCTCATATAAAGCTCGCTAACTCAAAAGAGTCGTTCATATGAGTCATATCGTTCACCGGATGGCTGGGTCGCTCCCACTCCCTTCACCCCTTCACCACCCTAATTTGACGAGCGAGCGTTTGCTAGTTCTCACAATTCCCAGTCCAAGCTTGCAAATCTGTCATACCCCTTCACCGCCCTAATTTGACGAGCGAGCGTTTGCTAGTTCTCACAATTCCCAGTCCAAGCTTGCAAATCTGTCAGTGTCGGCTGGTAGCTGAAATTAGTGTGGGTGCTGCTCCAGAAAATGTTTAGCCTTTGTTTTAAAATTGTGTCAAAGGGAAAAAAACGTGTATAAAAAGAAAATTTATTCACGAACATGATAAAATCTTAACAAAATAAACATTTTTTACTCACTTTAACTTAAATTGTTACAGTTCAAGCTTGATCTATTCATTTAAAAATTAAATCCATTCTTCTTGTTTTAACTTAAATAAAAGGTTAAATTAGTTTTCTCCTTGATCTCTGGATGACAATTAAGGAAATGTTTATCCATTGTAAGTACTGCAGGCGCATTTAGTCTTTCTGTTAAATGAAATAACTGAAAAGAAATGAATCAAATAGAATAGCTGGAAACAGAATAATAATCTAATTCTACACTCTTCTACACTTTATCACACTCAATTAAATGGTACACGGTTTTTAAGCATAATACATGCTGAGTAAAGAAAAAACTTCCTTCCACCATCATGCCATAGCCGGCACTGCGAGAAAAACAGTGCTCTCTCTACCTGGCAGTCCCACCTTTATCCGCACCCCCTTTTATGTGCGCATGTTCACAACAGCCAAACACCACGTCACTGGCACTGTAAAGTGCACAGTTTCATACAAATATTTTTGTATATTTTTCATAACTGGGGGATGGCTACTGAAGTACTGATACTAAGCTTAAGGAATATATATTGTTCTACAAAAATAAATAAAGAATTAAAGAAAAAAGGACTCATTATATTAAATGTTATCGATAATATCAAGTGGAAATAGGGGGTGCTGCAGTTCCGTAGTGCCTATAAACGAACCGTCACTGAAATCTGTCCCTTCCCTTTCAACTTATGAACGAATTAAGATCCAAGTGTAATTTATCTGAAGCCTTTTGCGTTTTAATTATTTAATTCTATTACTTAAGCATATTACTTATAATAACTAACCTTAGCATATAGCCTTTAGTGTTTAGTTCCCAGAATTATGTCTATTGATGTTAAGAAAAAAGATAGTTTAAGATTGTAGGCAGTGCTGCTATCTAGTAACGATAGTAAGCATCTATAGTTGATTCTTTCGTAGTGACGAACGAAGAACAACAGAATAGTTGTGAATGACAAACACTCCTGACTCTTTCCAGAACGAATGAACGAGAGCGAAAAGAGAGCCGTGAATGACGACAACTCTCTAAGCTCAGCGAAGAAGGGCGGTTGGAAATAATGCAGAAGCGATGCGTTGATCGCCAAGACTAGCTAAATGAAATCGAACATTGAACGAAAACGCAAAGCGAGTAGGCAGACATAATGATAGCGTATGAGTGGAAAAAAAGGGATGTAAAGAAACATCAAACAAATTCACGATGCCTCCCGTAAATTGTCATATGGAAACAAAGTAATGATCAGGGGAAAAGGGGATCGGTGTCTGATGCATCCTTGTGGTAGGGCATAATAATATTTAGGGTAGTAGACCTATTTAATTTGATTGATTTAGGTTCTTACAACTGACGCGCATACGTTTATTTTGTACAAATACTAGTATAAATGTGTAGTAAAAACTGTTGTTCTATTTGTCAATGTATCAAACGCATGATATAGTGTGTAATGGCGGCGTGAACTACTCGCTCGCGAAACGAGAGTCGTTCGTTCCCAGATCTCGTTCAAGAGTCGTTCAAGTTTAATGACTCGTTTACGAGTGAGCCATCACTATTCTCTTGGTCTCTTCCTTCCAAGCTCCCATCTCCAACACTGTATGGCAACTCTTTCTCTTTTCATACTCTCAATATGTCCTAATCATCGCCGCTGGGCAGCCTCCATTTACTTCAATACAGGTGTGTATATATATATTTACTGGAGCGAATAGGAGGGAATTTATTCTTCAATTTCCTTTTCAATATCTCTAAGCGTTACACAGAACTAATCCATATATGGTGTATTCATATATTAGTCTTAAAAATAAGTAATATATTTGAATGGTTTCTTATATATAAAAGAGAATATTTGAAAATAAATCCAATAAAGTTTATATTAGTATATACCTCAATATGAACCGTTTTGTCGAGAAGAATATTTAGTCTGCCCCCCTCTCTCGTTCTTAAGACTCCTCTCGAATTCTCCCATGGAACAGTTGCAAGGAAGACACCCACGTGTTGATTGACAAGCAATATACGAGACCCACGCAACCGGAAACGCACTCTAATACGGAGTTATTTGTTCAACCACCGGAGTCTGTTTATCTTGGTATATGTGCTCGTCGCTATAGCAACTGGGAGAATTCTGAAGACGAGAGAAGAACCTTTTTCTCTTTGAATGGTGTAGGAATATAAAATACTTCCGACAACTTTGGGATGTAATTTAATATTCACCTGATTTGGTTGCCGCGCTGCTATTATATAAGGTGCTTTCCTCACAGTAGACTAGACTGCCGATGATGGGGAGATAAAGGCTCGAATCTCACTCAGGTGGACTGAAGGTGGTTTTTTCCAAAATAGTTTTCCACTCTCCCTTCGTGAAATGCATCTACATCCACTTAGTATAACCTTTCTAATCCCTAAGACCATTCACGTAATCAGTACATAAGCGTATAACACGAATGGGTAGTAAGATGTGGTGCTAGTAAAAATATTAATAATAATATTTGATTATAGTTTTTAATACTTCCTTTAAAACTGAAAATAAACGGTGTAAAATAAACTTTCATATTAAAACTATTACTATGACTTAAATTAAATAGTTTGACTTTATTTTTTGCACCACGTCTTATTACTGGTTCATGTTATAGGCATGATTTATTTCGCCAATGAGCTAGGGATGAGCAAGGTTGAATTTAGAGGGGATGTACCCACATTTTCATGGAGAAAGAGTGAAAAACCCCGCCCAGATTTGAGCTCCGATCTTCCTGCCATCTACAGTCTAGTCTAACATGAGAATGACACCTTAAACCATGTGGTTTCCTAATCAAGTAGCTAAAAATTACTCCTAAATAAGGGAATAAAACCTGGGTGCCATGTTAATGTGTAATTTTCCAACTATTCATATTTAATTGATATATTATGTTCACCACAACACAGCGGATACTACTGTGTCAACCTTTCATTTCCTTCTATGCGAGGAACTATTAAATTATCACGCGCAAAAGATTGTTATTTATTTTTTAATTTCTTATGATGGGATTAGAAAATTATTATAGAAGAGATACACAGGCATCAATGAGAATGTTAAAAAAAACTTAAGTACAATAATAAATAAAATTTGGGAAACTACCTCCAAATGCACTTGGCTAAGATTTTAACCTCAACCTCCAAATCAACCGAAACCAAGAATATAGTGGGATTAGCGTCTCATAAGATGTGACCACTAATGAGCATGGTTGCCATAATTTCTAAAATTCGATATATTTATAAAATCGCTTTAACGATTTTGTTTAAAATGTTTATCTGGGTCGTGTTTTATTTTACAAATAAAACTAAATAATTGATTTTTAGTGGAAAATTTATTCAAGGGTAGTTTATTGATAACTTTTTTCTTTTAGCTTTAACATTTTAAAAATTTGTTTAATGATTTGTTCCGAAATGTGTTTTTTAAATCCTTTTTTACATTATAAATAATTATAAATATCTCTTTGTTTGTAAAAGTTTATCAATGACCGATTTTTGTAAGGTTAGAATTTTTTTGAAAAATTGCTATAGCAATTTTATTCGTATTCTGTATCAAGGGGCTATTTTACATGAACAATAATTATTTTATTTTTCTAAATTAAATTATTTTAATGGCATTTTACTTATGACAAATTAAAGGAAATTCAAAATATTTCCTAGAAGATTGCGTCAAAAATCGATATCTGACAATAGTTTCGTCATGATAAATAAGAACAAATTTTTGTTTTTAAAATTACAAATAATTTTAGAATAGTTTAAAAATAATTTATTTTTGGAAAATTATAATTTTTTTAAAGAGTTTGATCAATATGGTTCCAAATGTATTATCAAGAGGGTTAATTGTGATTATCAATATGATGTGTTAGTTTTTATGTTGAAGACTTAAGGGTAGTTTACTAAAGAGCTATTTTTGAAATCTTTCTTCCAAGCTATAATACATAATATGAGAACGTTTGTGCAATTGCTTCGTACCATTTATTATACATACTAGTTGACTTCAGTTGTATTAGGGCAAAGTGCTCGCCTCTAAGCACAATGTTGGCGAGTTTAATACCAGCTGGGGTTGACTAATATTTTTGAGCGATAAAATGTGTAGCACAACTTCCTTCGGAGGGGAAGTAAATTCGTTGGTCCCATGTCGATTGGGACGTGTAAAAGAACCCTGGAAGGTATCTGAAAATATATTTACCGGCCAAATTGGTAGGGCCTTTCAATTTCGCTGGTAGAAAATTCTTGTTAGATGTTATACTAAGTCAGTTCATAAAGTGCACGTTAAATACCTCAGATAAAATAAAATATTCTTATAATCTTCTAAGTTATCCGCATTTAACTACTAAGGAAGTGGTGAGAAAGGTATAAAATAGAGGAGGTATGCCTTAATTTCCAAGGAAGGAAGATGAGGATTTAATATATTTACCTCTCAATCACCTGACCACGCTCCTGTTTGAAATGATATTTTACCACTATTATATTTAACATTAGCGAGAATAAAAGGTAAAAAGATTCTTTGCTAATATAAATCTCAGCACATTTATCCTTTATTCAAATACAAACCAATTAGTCAACGGTAACCAAGGTAAATGTGAACCCAGTGCCTTACACTATTTGTCCACCATCACGAATTTGCACACTTATCTGCATTCTAATGAATATAATTTCGTTCACTTCATAAATTAATTTTTAGAAATTTACATATATATGATTGGTTAGGAAAAAAAGATTAATATTCTCTACCACACTCTTCTATTTACAACCCTTACATATCACCGCCTTTCAGGAAAATAAATAAAAAATATGGATATTAAAATCTTTTGTTTTGGCGTTTGGTCTGAGGGTGAGCAGGAAATGGTGAATGCTTCCAATGTTGTCAAACTGCCAGCAAATAAAACAAGCGAACATAATCTCTCTGTAAAAGGCTTTATGTCTTCGCGGCTACACATGGGGTTCGGGCAGCGGGAGAGGCGGGAAGGGTGACTGAAACAGAAGATCTTGAAAAGAAGAATGTATGTGTGTTCTAGGGATAAGTTTCGTTCGCGCAAACCACCCGCCAAATTTTTTAACCCCTACACGCTACGAGGGATTTTGGCCTATGACTCGGTATTTTATTATTTCTATTTCCTTTTTTACCATGACCCTATATATCTCCTCATATATATATTTGTATATATAATTTATTTTCAAGGGATGGAGATTGGAAAACTGAGCCCGTTTGTATGTGTGCGTATAAGTAAAACGATGGAGCACAATCTCTAGTTGGTAAGGGATTTATAATATTATTATTTTTACTAGTACAATGACATAATATAAGATATATCTAGTCTCATATATTATTTGTTCAGCCTACAGCGTTGGTAAATCCGACACTGTATTTTTTGTTTGGCAGTGCAGAAGATTTGATTTCACTTTAATCTGATGTAAAACATATGTTGTCTTCCTTTCTATTATTTACATCTGTTTTTATCTCTCTTTCTCTCTCTCTTAAACATAAATGTAACACTTTTTTTATAGTTTTTAATAAGATTTCAAACAGTAGCTGACCAATGTATTATAATATATCTAAAATAAATTCACATTACGTTTTTGTCCGCACAAATATAATATACTAATGTGTTTTGATTTGCATGGTTTCAAATCATATATAATAATAATAATTATTATTATTATTATTATTATATATGATTTAAAACCATGCAAATTATTATTATATATGATTTAATACCATCAAATTCTATTAAACTCTTCATATTCCTCCTTGTCATCCTATCCTGGACGTCAAACCATTAATTTTCGGACATATTGGTTCTGAATATAAATATTCACAGTTAAACATATTTTCACATGGCGGGAAGTTAAACAAAATAACTCTTAATAATATTAAAATAATATCAATATACTCGGAACCTGCTTCGGTGGCAGTATGATCTAAGGCGCTACTCTCGCAGTAGACTAGAGTGAGGATGACCAGAGTATCTAGGTCGGGTGTACTGAGAGTAGTTTTTCCTAAATGGTTTTTCACGAAAATTCGGGCACATTTACTCCAAATATAGATTTCATAATCCCCAAAAACCATTAACGTAATTATTGCAGTAGCGTATAAACCAAATTGGTAGTAAGACAAAGTGCAATATATGTGTGTGTGTGTGTGTGTTCGGTCAAGCTCGTGTGTCGCAATCGGAGATTAATCTGTTTAAAATACAAGGGTCGTATATCTCAGGTTGGTCATAGAACGGGTTAGGTACGGCTGTGATCACTCCTTTTAATCATGTATTGTTCTTTATTTTACATATGACTCACATTTATATAGCCAGTATCTATTCAATATCCAGAGAAAATGGATTTAATTTAATATAATTTATCATTTATTTAATTTCTATTCTAGTATGACCAAAATATTTAGTATTATATTCTTAAAAGTACATTATATTATTATTATTATTATTATTATTATTAGCACCACGTCTTACTACCAGTTCAGGTTATACGCACTTACGCTAATGTGTAGTGGTAGGGTGATTGTGAGATGAAATGAAGGACCTACAGTTTAACGTGGGATCCGAACCACGGTGGAGGCCTTACATTCAACACATTCACAAGCTGTGATTAATACACGTCTTGTCAGAGGTGAAGGAAGGGTTTGGCAATCAGATAAATCTGTGCCGGGACCGAGGATTGAAAGTACATTATAATTATATCTGTGGTTCACATGGTTAGGATGTCAATTTAACAATATATGTCGACATTTAAAAAAATAACAAGCCTTGATATTTGATTGCTTGCCTATAAATATATATTCAAATCACTTTAGCTTTACTATTAAATGCTGTTTTTCTTATTGGCCTCCATATTGAAGTGATTAACCGGATGAAAAATGATATACGAGTACATACATAGTTCGAGTCAATCACATACATGATATATCCCACCAGATCCTCAGCCTTATACAAGTTCACTACTGGAGCTGGTTTGAGTCAATCAACACTTGGCCTTACTAGTGTTAATGCTCAGTGATAAAAGCACTTCCGAATGTGTAGTTGTTAACATGCTCGTCATAAAGGGACCATTGTAATCGTAACGCGCCATCTGCGTAAGCTCTTTTGAGAGGTAGGATTATGTGAAGAAGTATTTGTGTCGCTACCTAAACCTATCTTTGTTGAAGCTGGCTGATTGATTGAATCTGGAAGGTTATTTGTTTCGTCTCTCAAGTTAAACCATATTTAAAACGAGCTTGTTTTAATGTTCCTTGATGGCACATGGCTATCCCCGTGTTGAAGGACTCAAACTATCACAATGATCGTAGCCATTTTAACCTGGAGGTTGTGGTACTGATGTATAAATATGATGTGGTCTAGGCTCATAGAATGTCCCCTTTTATAAAAATTGGTCCACGCATATAACAGTAATCGAGAAATAAAGCCCTTGATGGACAGACAAAATGCCAAATGTTAAAATTAAAACAAATCAGTAAATAAAGATAAAATGTCCTACACAAATATTTAATTTAATTTGACCAAAACAATTTTTTATAGAAAATCTGTCAACATACAATCCTTAAATCACGATATTTTATCAAATGCAACCTCTCCGTCAAAGACTACATCAAACAAGGCGAATCTGATGCCCTGGTCCACGTGTTCATCATTGTAGGTGTGTGACCTAGCTAGGAGTGGTTCAACGGACCGGCGTCGAAACAACTGCCTGACGTGGTGTCTCCAGAGGACAGTGAGTGTCATAATAATCATTTGGCCTCTTCCTGGTACCATCCATCACCCCCCCTACCTTCCTCTACCCTCCCCCTCCCGTCGAGAGCTGGACCCCCCAGGATGTTCACCACCACTACAAGCCGTGGACCATAAAAAATAGCTACTCCCTTAGGTACAGTAAATCCTCAATCCAAATGCTAACCTTCACTCTTCACATTTTGTAGTAAAACTATCACTTTTGGGTGTCGCGTTATTTATAATCCAATTCTCATGTAAATAACCTTATCTGACATCTAGAAAAGTTACTAGATCTATTTTCACATATTCATAAGTAGATTAATGTGTGTTTGTTTTCAAGGTGTTTTATTATATTTTAAGGATCAATTTAATTTATTACATAAAGTAGGAATCACATCGTATTAATTGAAAACACCATCCCTCGAGGGTTCTCGAATTCCAGCCTTATATAGTACATATAACATAAAACACATAGATTATTTAATAGGGCACTCTGATGAGCAGATAGTATACCCTCTTTGGGATATGGGAGGGAAAATGATTTTTAAAAACGCCCCACAGACTTAAATGGTCGATAACGACCTTGATATATACTTAGTACTTTAGGGAGGGAGTGGGGGATAAACCATAGAGAATAATAATAATAAGAAGAAGAAGAAACCGGGAATTAATAAGGAATCTGAAGTGTGAGCGACCCTGGTCGAGCGAGCCGCCGGGGTCAATTTCAGTAAATAATAGTACCACACCAAGGCTACGATGACATAAAATCATGTGATCTGCAACTGTAATCTTTGATAGCTATAAATAATACTAATGAAATATTATTTAAATTTAAAAGTTACACCTGGACATGGAAATTGAACCTAAGAATAAGTGTCATTTTTCAATCTAGAGAATACTATATTTAGATGTGGCTATAATCATAATTGGCAAATAGCTTGACTATATAATCTAACACTAATAAATTAGTCAAATGCTCTCAATGTTGACCACAAAAATTTTGTATTTTATAAAGGGTTCTTTATTCAAAAATTTTACTATAAGTACACACCAATGTTGCTAGCTTAATCTGAAACAACCCGCTTCGATGACCGTATGGTCTAACGCACTACTCTCGCAGTAGACTAGACTGCCGATAATGGGGAGATAGATGTTTGAATCTCGGTAGTGTGTACTGGGTATAATTTTTCCAAAATAGTTTTCCACTTTCTCTCTCCACGCAACTGTGGTTACACTTTATCTAAATATAACCTTCCTAATCACTAAAATCATTAGCGTAATTAGTATATAATCATATAACCCAAACGGGTAGTAGGACTTGGTGCTAAAAAAAAGTCTTAGGCAAACCTGCAAATTTAACCTCATGGATATCGTGAAGCATTCCGGCCCATGAGTTCCAGGGTTTACGTAGCAGCTGGCTTCTGGGAGGTACAAGTTCTCTAAATCTAGATTTCCCATTCGCCTTTAAAGTGAATCCCTGTCCAATTAATTTGAAATCTATATTTTCTTCTTGTTCCCTTTGGGCCTATGTTTTTTTAAATTAGGTGATGACCGCTTTTGATATTTTTAGATAAATAATAATTAAAAATACTAACTAAAGGGCTTTGAGTCATCAATAATACTTCACATGCTGTTCCATAAGAATATGGTGTTCATTCCCTGCCGGTTGTAGTGTAAAGTACTTTACCTCCAATATGTGAGTATAATTTCTATTAGCTTAAATATATTTTAATATTTGTGTGTGTGTCTAAAATAATTTAATTGTGTATACATTCCCCTTACTCTCTTTCTTTTATGATGTGCCCAAATTAAATAACGATTGCTGTAATATAATTTGTGTGTGTGTGTATATATATATAGTTATTTAGTATGTATATGGCTCATACATGTGTTTACAATTCATAGTAGACATATTATCGTTAGTGGATTTGGGCACCTTGTGGAGTGTGATAGCCATGATCCTCATTTTACCTTTTCCTATATCTTAGCCCGCTCATGAGATGTAATCGTTTTTCTGTGGCAAGTCACAAAAACTCGTCATATTTGTTTGGTGAACCTGTTTTACAACCAGATTCCCTTCCTGACGCTAACCACTGACACCTGTCTGGGGACACATAGCGAAATATATGAGCGAACGTGAAAGAACCTACCAATTGTTCTGGAAAGGTACTTTTAGATACCTTCTGGGGATATTTTACATTCCACAATCGATAAAGTACCGATGTCTTTATTTATCCTTCAAAGGAAATTATACTACAGATTTTTTTCCGTTTAAGAAACATTCATCGGCCTCAGACTGTTTGAAGCCACGATCATCGGGTCCTGAGGCGATAACCTTACCACAAATCCACCGAGGCTGCCCTCGGTTGTTCTTGCGACTAAGCTATTCAAAATTACAGTGGTCGGTTAACAAATTATAATATCATGAATAAAGCCTTTATTGTTAGAATAAAAATAGGTTAAGTTGATGTAAGTTTAAATATTAATCCAAAGTTGGCCAACTATCTACCTGGCAATCTAGGGGTAAAGTGTCAGACTTCTATGCTGGCGGCCGGGGTTCAATCCTCGGTCCCGGCAAAGATTTATCTGATTACCAAACCCTTCCTTCACCTCTGACAAGACATCTTGTGAATGTGGGGAATGCCAGGCCTCCACCGTGGTTCGGATTCCACGTTAAACTGTAGGTCCTTCATTTCATCTCGCAATCACCCTACCATTACACATTAGCGTAAGTGAGTATAACCCGAACGGGTAGTAAGACGCGGCGCTAATAATAATAATAATATTTCCTAGCAACGGACTCATTTGTCAGCTTAAGGGATGTAAGTCTTGACCTACTGTAACAGGCTGGCAGTTATATCTACCGAGTCTAATGGTCCTTCCTTGTGATATTACAATATGTCTCTGGAGAGAGATATTGGCAGACCGACCTAATATCGATGTAATGTGATGGACCATAGATGCTGGGAGAGCTATGTTCATCTGATACTCTTGGGTCAGATATATCAGGGTCACCAGTAGTGGAGGTCAGGGTGTAGTTTAAAGAGAAGTACACGTGCAACCCCCCTATTTATATCCCCTTACATGACACTGTGACCACAGCTACGTATGCAGTAAAAACATGGATATTGAAATATAGGAAATACTAGGAAAGTGAAGAACTTTGAAATGAAGTTTGTGAAGAACTGTCCAAAGGAGAAACAGGATTAGGAATAAGATTGTCCGGGAAAGAGTTGGGATACAGGGAGTGCATGAGATAGTAGAGGAAGATAGAATTATATTGAAGGAATACCAAAGAGAATGATGGAGATAAATATGTAGAAAATAGACCGTAAGGAGCACCAAGATAGAGATTGGAGGACAAGATAACTGAAAGTGTGCAAGTGAGAAGAGAAGAATGGAAGGGACTAAAGGAGTAAGGATATATAAATATGGAGGCAATTTAATAAACATGACCCGGTCAAAGGCTGGAAACAGTTGATGATGACATGAATTTTTGTGAATATAATACATATTTTAATAATACTCCATCTCTTAAAAATAGTACGAACCATAAACATTTTTTTCAGTTTGAATTAATCTAGCAGCTTTTAGTATCTACTGTCTAGCTTATATTACTTTTGGGAAGGTAGACAACATAAAGTGTATTTATTTTTGAGTATATCGCATCTTACTACTTGTCAGTTTTTTTTTTGCATATCTATGCTAGTGTAGTAAGGATGATGAATTAAGAATTTAAAGAAAATATACCTATACTATCACGGTAATAAAAGAGGTAGACCATTAATGAACAAATTATCTCAGTACACTAGACTTGATTTCTAACATTAATATTCCTATCCCCCAACAAACCAAACTAGATGAGGTAGTCGCCTTAGTCCACCTGCTCACCAATATAGAATTAATGATAATTAATGTGAGTAACTTTTACTAGAACAAGAAATATTAATAAGAATACAATCAGGTAAAAAAAAAGTTCACATGTGCTTAATTCAATGATCAAATCAAAACTTATCAAATAAAATAAAATCCAGGATAAGCCAAACTATTTTCAAACCATTAGTAAAATATGACAGTGAAACTTTGACAATAACAAATAGAAGAGGAAGAAGACTAATAACAATTGAAAGAAAGGTGCTGAGGAGTATACTTGGACCAATAACAGAAGGAAATGAATGGAGCATTAGGAAGAATAGTGAGACCATAGAATGGTACACACAGCCTGACATTTCATCAGTAATTAAGAGCATAAGACTAGCGTGGTTTATTCACGTCCAAGGAAGAGGATATGCTTCGATATAGGAGGTAAGTGAAGGAAGACCTGAAAGTAAACGATTACTGGGGGAGGGNGGGGAAAACCAAGAATCAGAGAGAGAGAGAGAGATACTGTAAGGAAGGACCTAAATAGCCTAGATGTAGAAGAGACAAAGACGAGTAACCAACAGGGGTGCAAGGCACGTGAGGCTAAGTACTGGAGCGGTTTGAATGACCACGTAAGAAGTACAGTATATCTGACTAATTTGCCTTAGAAAGATACAAGGGCAATTTAATATATATATATATGTTATATCTTCATATTTTTCTAGACACTTAATTGTGTTAAATATAAATAAGATTGTTTTGTGTGTAAACATACAAATTGAGGATGTATAAAAATAGGGTTGTAAGCTGAAATTTGCCAAGCAGGTGGAAGAAACAACCCAGATATTTTTTTAAACTGGGAGGATTAAAAGTTGCAAGACTTATAGAAGAAACCGTTTTCCACTGCTATAGAAAATCGATACCATGCAGAGAGGTTGGAAGATCACCCACTATATCGGCACAGCTCTAATCTATTAACTGGGCTCAAATTAAAAGAAGACCTTGGTACTTACAAAATGTATAAAAAGATCTACTTTTTGATGTGATGAGGGGGGAATAGAATTCAAGGAATAAAAACACACTGTTAGCTAGAACATTTAAAATAAACAACTTCTGGTGACATAGCTCGGTGAAGCGTTATTCCATTTAAGAACTTTATACAAACAACATTAAATATTCCATTTATGCAATTTGGGGAACTGAGATGCTCTTCAAATCAAAATGTCTATGTAATGATGCATACTAGTATTTCTGTAAACAGTAGAACTTCCTTCCTCAATTAAAAAATAAATGCTAAGTATGCCATATTAAGAATTATGTCATGTCCCGGCCATTATTGTAGTGTTAAGATTTCTCATTCGAGAAGAAGTTAATATTTTTCCTTGGTGATCAAGTTAATTGGAAAATTTTGTAATTCTTTAGTCAAGAATACATTATATTTAAAGAGAATAATCATTGTTCAAGTGGTTCAAGACTCCATTCTCACAATGTGTGTCAAAACTTACAAATATATAACTTAGTTACGGGATAGATTGTTTTGAAATATGAATTCAAATAACTTAATATGAGGTTTAAAAATAAAATCTTTAGAGTGGCTGCCATATTAAAAGTATTAACAAATTTAAGAAAACATGAAAATATATCATTGGTCTTAGTTTTAAAGAATGTCCATGCCAAATTTCATTAATATTGGTCCAAGAATTCGAGAGTTATCGCGTAGCAAAAAACTCGACAAAACAACACAGTAAGAAGAAATTCCAAATGATCAAGTTAAAACTGAAGTTCGTTACGCTCGATCAACAATTTAGTTCCACTTATCTTATAATCGCACTTGGGCAAATACTCCCTATGTTTGTGCACTCAGTTTGTAGTGGATGAGTATTAGAGAAAGTAGCAGAAAGTAAGGAAATGTTATGACGAGTTAAGTAAATAACGAGGCTGAGAAGTTAAAATATAAAAAAGTTTTAAATAATTGCAAAGCTGCGGACGTAGATGAGATCGAGAGTGAAATAATTGTGGGGGTATGGCACCACCTCTAAAATTATGTGGGTTGATCAATGCGTGTGCTGGGATTTCGAATGTTCCTAATAACTGGAATAATGCTGTCATTGTCCCTTTGTTCAAAGGCAAAGGTAGTGAATGTAAGAATTATAGGGCTATTAGTTTGTTGAATATTCCAAGCAAAGTTTTTGGGAGAGTTTTAAATAAGAGGATGTGTGAAGAAAAAAAACTGCGGACAAGATTTGGTGTGTGCAATGTGGATTTATGAGAGGTAGAGATTGCATGGACTCTATATTTGAATTACAAGTGATTGAGATAATTATGGCAGTAAGGAAGAAAGCTTATTGTGAATTTGTTTATTTGGAGAAAGCGTATGATCTGAATAATAGGAGTACAGTCTATTTAGAAATGTACTGAGAGAGTATGGTATATATGCATGATTAATATATGCAATTATGGTGGTGTAAGATATAAGTAAATCTTACGTTAGGGTGAATGGAGCTTTTAGCGAATGGTTTTACATTTAACAGGGTGCTAGACTAGATAGTATTATCCTCCATGGTTGTTTAACGTAAGTGTATGAGGAATGATTGGGAGGACGTGGTTTGTGTACAACTGAACAACGTGAATGGGAGTGCAGCAAAGAACTTTCTATTTCCTAATGTCATAAACTAAGTAAGTTAATTTGAGTAGTGCAAATTTCCTGGTTTGTTCAAAATATATAATTTTAATCTTCAAAAGAATATGGTATATATTGTTAATATATGAGCAGTAACCATATTTTATAAATATAAACGTGCGCATATAAAATAATTTTCAGTTTTTACGTTTAAAAAATTAATTCAAGTTGTTTGGTTCGTTTTGAATAAATTCTATGTATTATTTTAATAGCATGTTATTTTCCTGTTTGGCCTTTCGGTCTGCACGTACACTAAAAGCATGCTAGTGGAGTAGGAATAAGGAAGATAGATCTTTAAAGAAAATCTCCCAGCATTTGCGTTGAAGGATATTGGAAAAACATTTAGTGTTATTAATTATTATTATTATTATTAGCACTGCGTCTTACTACCCGTTCGGGTTATACGTACTTACGCTAATGTGTAATGGTAGGGTGATTGTGAGATGAAATGAAGGACCTACAGTTTAACGTGGAATCCGAACCACGGTGGAGGCCTGGCATTCCCCGCATTCACAAGCTGTCTTGTCAGAGGTGAAGGAAGGGTTTGGTATCAGATAAATCTGTGCTGGGACCGAGGATTGAACGCCGGCCACCAGCACAGAAGTTTGACACCTTACCCCTAGACCACTAGGTCACCTAACATTTAGTAAAAAAAAATCAAACACTAAATAGACTCAAGCTAATTTCGAACCCCAATCTCTCCATTTCTAATTATCTAGTTCAACACAAGAGTGATTCGTCAGACCATACGACCACCAATGTGGTTGCTGGTATTCTTAATTTAAAAACGTGTATATTACATTAAGGTAATTCTATCACTATAATAAAAATGTAATTATTTGTCAGTAAAATATATTAGTGTAATGTATTTCATACTTATTTTTCGTTAGTGGGCCGTCAATATTTATTAATTTTGATCCAACCCATTCTAAACATTGTGTACATTTTGGGTTATGTCTTATCTAAAACTGAAAATGAATGAAGATAACTTTAATAAAAAATAAAGTAAATTGCAAGTGTTAGATTGAAATTAAGAACGCCTTGTCGGAAAGAATGAAAATATCCATTATTATTGTTTTAGTTGACATGATATAATTTAGCCTTGTATTCATAGAGGTGTAGTTATGTTACTTTTTCAAACATATTCTGATATGTTCATTTTCATTTAGATTAATATTTTATATATATTTAGCAAGTTCCTCTGCAAGCGGTTTATTTTCTGATTTTGTGTATACTTCTATTGAAAATATTGTTATATTATTTTGAATTAATTAAACCAACTTAGTTTTAGTCAAGCACATTTATTAAGTAAACAAGATGATCATAAAACAATATTGAAAACTAATTTTATTAGGCGATGTCACATTCGTTTTCATTAGCAATGATTTAATTTCAACAAGAACCATAACAAAAAATAAACCTTATTGGAATCTGACTCGCGACTTAATTAGTTTTACATTCATTATTTAGAATAACACAATATTGTCCTGGAGAAAACTAGAGCTTCACCGAAGTGAAAAAGGTAATAGCTAGCGCAGTGTTTTCGTTTAGCGTTAGTTCTGCGACGCGAGGCGGGAAAAAGGGAGAAAAAGGGGTGGAAAAAAAAAGCCACACTCTCCTTTGCTTGTCTCAAGGACAAGATTTAATTAGAACATCAATTAAACGACAGGTTCTTGTCGCGCCTTGCCCTTCTTCACGAAAGTGTCTACAGCTCATTAACTTGAGAGCTTGGAGCAGAAAGAGGATATAGCGCAAGTAAAACAAGAAAGGCAGCAAAAAATTGACGAGACTGCAGTTTTCTCCCATTATTAAAAACAAATTAGAATAAAAGCTAATATTTTTGATACTAGCATGTTGGTACTCCCAGATCTAGCCTGCTAGGATGTGATTCAATAATATTTTAGGTAAATTCATATTTTTAATCGTGTCTTGCTACACCCCTCCCCCTGGGCTATCCATATATTTATGATAATAAAGATAAGGATATGCAAGTTAGAATTTAAAATAAATGTATACAGGGACTAGACCCTTTCCCCTTACCCCCCCCCCACCCCCCGAATTATTATTTTCAACACACATATCGAAGAATCATCATAGACTACCATAAAATATGAGTGACTATCGACTTTTTTATGAAGAATAAATTAAATTTTCAAAATAAAATATAGCCTATGTTACTCGCTGATAATTTAGACTTATATTGGTGAAAGAATTTTTAAAATCAGTCCAGTA
Organism: Timema californicum; assembly: GCA_902141385.1. NCBI lineage: Eukaryota > Metazoa > Arthropoda > Insecta > Phasmatodea > Timematidae > Timema > Timema californicum. Next base: position 28,501 of record CABFOW010001091.1, on the reverse strand, counting down.
GTTAAGTTTATCCATTACAAACAAAAAACCAAAAAATCAAATCTTTCCTCTCTATAATATTAATGTAGATGGATAAGGAAAAGTCTTTTGTGAATAACTACTTTAGTAAATACATCTGTGATTAAAGCTATACCGTCCTTTCACTAGAAAACCAGACAAGGATGGCTCCTTATCAGGCGTGTCAAATAGTGTGAGTGATAGTTTTACTTTATATTATTTAAAATTAATGGTTCAGTACACCGCACAGATTTTCTCCTGCTTTTATCTTAAAATAGAAATTTACTGGAAACTCGTTTAATTTGTGAAACAAAATCATAGGTATATAAACTATTGTAGAAACATTATACCAAATATCATAAATGATCTAATATACACTGTTACTTACTCACTATAAGGCATTATTAACCAGGAAAACTGTTGGAGAAAGTTTGATAAAAGAGAAATATCTTTGTCCACCAAAGAGCATAAGAATCAAATTCATTTTCAAAGATATGAACTAAAAAGTATAATATATATTTTATTTTAGATAAGAAATTATTGGTTTTATAAAAACTTATTTCAAATAAAGATCGTTATCTTTAATAGTACTACTACCATAAAACAATAAGCTATTTTTTATCGCTAATAGTTGCGCAGAAATGATGGAAATTGGAAGATTTTTTTATCCTTGTTTATCCTCAAAGTAATTTTCATGAGAAAATGAGAGTTACAATCTTATTAATAATTATAAAAAGTGTATAAATATAGAATTTACTCAAAATCGTAAGAGAGAATTTCGAGAAAATATATAATTTTTTTTTCTACCTTCAGTAAACTACCCTTGATTTAGGTTTAGATATCTAATTTTTTAAAAACTTGGTGAGAGCTTAAGAAAATCTCAGATACCAGGTTTTAGCTCAATCAGTTAAAATGTTTAGGCTCTAGCCCAAGGTATAGACAGGCATATGGCATCGAGAAAACCACATTTTGTTGGTTTAAAGGGATCATGAAACGTCGATATTTATCAACTTGACTTTTTTCAGTGATCACACGATTCTCTCTGAGTTATCGAGAGAAAGTATAAATAAATATATTTTTAAAGAGTTCTTCATATTTCTTATGTTGAAAGCTTTTTACGTCAAGGTATCGAAATGAAACGTCCTATATAAGTGCGTACATAATAACAAATCACTTTCTTATAAATCTAGATTAAATAATGTATAAACTTTTCTTTAATAATTAATTTTATATATATATATATTGGTTTTTCATAGACCCCTGGAGAAGATATCATGTATAGTTTTTGTCTGCCTAAGGCCGAACCCTTTAAAAAATTCTATAATAGCTTTTTCAGTATTTAATCAATAATATGATAAAATAACTAAAATTTGCAGAGCCTCCACACAAAACTCTTTCCAAGTAGGTTTTAGAAAATATTATTTTCCCAATAGTAAATTATTTTAACAATATAGTATCCTCTTCTAAGAATATAGTAAAATACACTTCATATTTTTATATAATTCATCAGGAAACATTCATTTGACTAAATCCTACTTCGCAGAGCACGTTGAATAATCGTCAAGATCCTCTAGTCTTGTTTACCGGTGATGTAACGCTCAAGGTTCGAAACATTTGTTTGAACCACAATTCCCTCCTTCCAAATGTAAGTATATATTCTAAAATTATAGATTCCTCAACATTTCAGTGGTTTTAAATGTGGATAGCCCAGATCATAAACGAAACACTGTGTAAGAAAAATAGTAGATTAATATTAATCCCAATTGTTTTTATTTGTATTTTATCAAGTATTTTGGTTTGTTTCGACCAACGGCTTACTAAGTATGTCGTGTTCTAAGTCCAAGTATCGGGGCTCCCGCTTACAGGTCCTCAGGTAGACCTTAGTTTAGTGGTAATATTTCCTAATCTAGGCTATGGGTGCTGATTATTTCTTATCTCACAGTCACCAACCCTCACACTCCCAGCCCACCAAGTTGAGAGTCAACTGGCCAGACCATGTTCCAAGCTTGTTGACCAGTCTATCAACCCTCTCTCTCCCAGCCCACCAAGTTGAGAGTCAACTGGCCTGACCCTGTTCCAAGCTTGTTGACCAGTCTATCAACCCTCACACTCCCAGCCCACCAAGTTGAGTCAACTGGCCAGACCATGTTCCAAGCTTGTTGACCAGTCTATCAACCCTC
>CABFOW010001091.1:0-26213 GCA_902141385.1 Timema californicum | reverse complement strand
TTGACCAGTCTATCAACCCTCTCTCTCCCAGCCCACCAAGTTGAGAGCCAACTGGCCAGACCCTGTTCCAAGTTTGTTGACCAGTCTATCAACCCTCTCACTCCCAGCCCACCAAGTTGGGAGCCAACTGGCCAGACCCTGTTTCAATCTTGTCGACCAGTCTATTAACCCTCTCACTCCCAGCCCACCAAGTTGAGAGCCAACTGGCCAGACCCTGTTCCAAGTTTGTTGACCAGTCTATCAACCCTCTCTCTCACAGCCCACCCAGCTGGGAACCCGTTCCGAGTTTATTGGTTTTGACTTTGAACCCGATCTATCGTCTGTATCCAACTCTCACCATAAAGTGTGAAAGTGAGAGGAGAGGAATGGAATCAACTATAGGATGAACTATGGAAGAAGAGATTAAGATGGAGGCATTTTATTAAACTGGCCCGGCCAAAGGTTAGAAACAGATTCTGATAGAAAGGTTTGATTTAACTATAATATTAAGAATAATTTAATAAGTTAATATAAAAATAAGGATCAGTGGGTTATTTAAAATAAAGGCATTTGTATCATAGTGTAAATATTATGTAGAAACCACAGCTTTATATCAGTGGTGAAAAACATCTAACGTCGAAATTCGCACTTGGAGAAGAGCCATAAACCACGTAACGAACACTTTTTTCTTACCCTTTTTGATCTTCCTCTCTCATTTAACACCAACGTATACATTTTGCCTCATGCCTCCTCTCTCCAACTTATGTTATGTAACCATTCATATCAAGAGTGAATTTCATAGGGAAGGACTCAGATATATTACTACTCAGAATTGTAAGCTATCTAAGTATGTTTACTAACGGTGAAAAAATAAATAATATTAATTTTTTAAGTTAGAATTTAATCATAAGATTTGTGCTGCGTAACACTGTTATATACTCCTGTCTTTTTCTTCACAATGTAACATCATGTAGACATTAGAGCTACCTCTCACCCCTTATACCCTGTAAACAGCGTTATGTGGTTTATAGACGTCCCCTTAGATGTCCCCGTCAGCGTCGGTCCAGTATAACGCGAGTCTGACGATTTATAGAACGTTATTACAGATACGTATATTTACAAAAGAAATATAATAAGGTTGGAAATTTAATATTTGTTCATATTATATAAGAACTGTGTTAAAACATTATATACCAAATTATAGCAAGATGGTTTTTCATGCGTCGCATCTTATTATATATTTGAGCTCTCCTAATATTTACACTATAGGGGCATGATTAAAGAAGATAAAATTAAGTGGAAGTAGAATTGAGTTTTCATGTTGGGAGATCACCAATTAAACTTAACAGACGAGGATGATGCCTTAATCTGCGTGTCTGCTTTTGTACAAAAATATTTTTTTTATTGTATACTATGGAATGATAACATTAAAAAATACATATAAGTGACCAACACAATATTTATACTCTCGAAATCTATTTTAAAAAATTTTAATTGTTGAGAATAATTTAATTTTGAAATTAACAGATTTAAATTGAAAAATAATAATGTTTGAATAGAAATTGACAAATTAATTGGTACTGATATAAAGAAAACCTTTTAGACGTAGATAGCTGCTCTTATCATAACAAACCTCCTCGTTAATTGAAGGGAGCTTTAACTTTGCTTTTCTACCGTCGTTAAACTACCAGAAACATCCATCGGATCCATTGACTGGAGCCAATTTAAATTTAGTTAATTACATTCTATATCCAGTGAACTTGCCAATTAAACCTTAATTAAATCTTTCTTTATACCTTCAAGTATACATTCTAGATCAAGCCGTTCGAATAAATTAGTTTGAGATGACAAATTAAACAAAACACAAACTACAAATTTATTAATACATTTAAACTGGTATTTAAATAATGGATATGGTGCACCGCACATACTCATCCGCCCCCTTATCTCAATTGTACTTTTAACTTGTAAATAGAGTGGTTTTTTTAATCCACTATTTTATAAATATGAATCTCCAATTTACCTTCAAATCCCAGATCCAAATCTTGGAAAATATAATGAACATAAGAGGAAAAATAATATATATATAATAGCTTAATATAAAATAAAATTAGTAATTGAATGTCTATTTCTTATAATCCATTAATTAAAACATGCATTCAGTTAAGTTATAGATTACTGGTCTGGGATTAGGTTTTTAAGTTCATCCTATAGTTATAAGATATGTGAAACTAAATAATATAAGCCTACTGTACATTGTTACAGAAACATAATGGGACAAAAAGAACATCACATCTCACTAATTAGTACAATTGAATTAATATACACTCTTACATAAACATATTTTTGGTTCTGTCCATTTTCAACTCGCAATTTCTCAAAGCTCTAATTAAAAATTATATTTATCTGTAACTCAGAAAATATTGATTTTTTTAAAATATCCTTTCAAATAAAAGCTTTTTAATTTTACGAGTCCTAAAACTTTTATATGATAACAAATCTTTTAGACACGAAATAATTTAAGATATTATCGAAATTGAAGATTTTCGCTAATGTAAGATACCCTCAGTATAATTTGAATCGGTTGATTAAATGCACAATTTTGTTTGTAATGTTAAACAGTGCCTACATACGAATTTTAATCGAAATCGTTGAGGCCGATATTGAGGATAGCTTCTTTTCTATTTTAATCCTTAAATAAACTACTCTAAATACTAGGGTTAGATGGGTAGTTCCCAAATCACTTATAGTTTTTTTTAATGAAAACCATTGATACCAAACTTTAGCAAAATTATTAAAATTGATTCAGGTACTGTCCCAGTAACATAGAGATGGCATTTAGAAAAAAAAATATCAGTTTCAGGGAGTCATGAAATGTTTACATGCATCAACATCTAGAATTTAATATTTTTGACGACTACCATTTCTAGTGTCGAGGGAAAGTAAAAACACAACGAGTATAAAAGGCATATTTTTTGTTACTATTTTACAAAACATCTATATATATTAAAAATGTTTCTTTATTACACAAGTTAAACCTTTCAAAAACAACTTTATACCGAATGAAAACTTTTTATTAGTTATTTATTAATAACGTTTTCTACTCTTTCTTTGTTAAAAATGGTTAGTAGGTACTTACATTTTAATCTATATTTTTAATTTATTCTTGACTATAAATTAATATTTAAAATATATTACTGTGCATATATATTCTTTATGTCATCGCATGGTTTTCACAAGCACTATGATATTCATGTTGCTATACGACAGAATATTCTTGTTAAAACTCTCTTTACGTTGGTCAAACTTAAACATCGCATACCAGAAGTACCACCAGTGATTTCCAAAATCCTCCAGGCTGACTACCTTAAACCTAACAGACACACACCACCCAACCGCCCGTAAATTCATCACTGTGTAAAGAGAAACCAGCATTTCACATTTTTCATCCATGTTGAGAATCGCTACCAGGACCTTTACTTTGCTAGGCAAACACTATCAACTAAGCTATAATGTAATTTCTTTGTTTATTTGAAAGTTTATGGATGAAATATGGTTAAGCCAAAAATATAGAAACTAAGAGGAAAGGAGTGCAATTGAATTGGAAAATAATTCCCCTAAACTTCTAACATTCGAATTTTAAATCAAGTTTTTTTAGAAAGAACCAAAATATATTCTATGCAGTGAATATTTATCTAATTTTAATAGTTTACTAGAGTTATTTTATAGGTTTTTATAACATCTTTCAAAATTATTAGTTGTAGATAATAATAAATAATGTATTAATACGTCAAAGTAGATCTAATGGCCCTGTAGGTGACAACATTAATATTTTAACTACTTTAATCAATATAATCATGATAGATTCATATTAAATAACTTTTTAAAAATCTATATATGCTTTGAAAACCATCAGAATAAAATAGAATACAATGACAACTTACACACAAAATCGAGAAATCTCCACAATATACATGAGTAAACAAACTTTCGTGATTTCCTTCAAAGAGGGATCAACTATAACAATGAAATCAAAAAAAGTAAAATAACAAACGTAGTGTAATGATGAGTCAAACAAATTAGCTTAGAGTCAATAAATACATATAGAGAGAGTACCGTAACATGTGGGATAGCCCTCAATGGTGAACAGGAGATAGAAAAACAATAATGAAGTTCATATAAACAATGTCCTATATGACCATGTTTCCAAGTTATATTCATGTTTAAACTCCAGTAATTTGAAGCTGATTAACATAATAAGAATGATCAAAATGCTCCCCCCCTCCCCCCATTGACCTGCAATCATCATCTTTAAAAATATTGAGTGTTTGGAATAGCCGCAAACAACCAGTAGAGCAAACCTGTGTGCTTATTGTGGTAGGAAGAACAGTAATTGGTAGTTAATAAAGTTGCTTAAACAATTTTAATATATACAAAACTATCAAGTCATGGTATTTATGGTTGTACCCTTTTGATGGATATTATTAATACCCATTGAATAATGCAAATAATATTTTAAAATGCTATCAATTTTGGCCAAAAAGAAATATGTTTGAATTTCCTGAACTGTTATTCCAAACAAAATCAGGGTTTACTCAACAGGTCGAGAGATATCGCGTATGGTGTACAAACAATTTAGTGGAATCATTTGGCTGTGACTAGGACGCAAATGAGAACAGATGGTTATAATAACTTTTTTTCATAGACTTTTTGTGTCTCCTGTTCACTTATGAAGGGGGTCCCACATGTTAAGGTACACCTTTTAGAGTATTACACATATAAATGGAAAAATCACATATGAGCTACACAATAAATATTATGTTATCAACCTCTCTCCTAATAATGTTTATACTTGCTTCAGGGGACACGTGCTCTAACGCGCTAATGTCGTGTTGGACTAGACTGACCAAGACGGGGAGATCAGGGTTCGATCCCGGTACAGTGAAATGAGGCTGGTTTTCCTCAATGGTTTTTCACTTTAACTCCACGCAAATTTGGTTGCGTTTCCTCCTAATTGAGCCTTCATAATACATATATCATTAGTGTATTAAATAAATAGGCGTATAACCCAAACGGGTAGTAAGACGCAGTGCTAAAATAATAATAATGTTTATCCTCTTGTTCAATTCCCAAATTTAATGAGGGTGGTTTTCTATAAATGGTTTTCCACTCTCCTTCCACGCAAATGTGGGTAGAATACCTCTAAAAATGCTTTCTTCGTCATCCCTATCTCATTTATAGTAGTTATCATATATGTGTATAGCCTGAATAAGTCGTGATTATAAAAACAAACCATTAGTTCATTTTTGGAAATATTAGTATCATAAAACTCAAGAAGTTATGATGAAAAATAAGTAAATATTTAAAGAAGTAAGGGTACAGCTTTGTGCTTAGGGTGTCAGTGGTGGCGTCAAAACAAGGAGATGGTGTCGAGCGCAATGGGTGTTACCATACTACTACCATAGTGGCTTCATCGTGTTTATTATCTGAAGGTGAAAATGGGCTCAACACCTACGCGTGACGTCATGCTTATGATCTATGGGCAGTGTCATACCCAAGTGCTAAGGGTCTCGTGCACCGAGCCTAGGAAGAGGCTGTATTCCAAATAAGTGAGAGGCGTCATAGCTCTCAGAATAAATAGAAGACGTCGTCTCTAGGAGATATGGGGCTACATCATTTTTAGTAATTAGGAGTCGTTGTGTCAAGCACATAGGTGAATGTGCTATATCTAGGATTTAGGTAGTTTTATTGTGCCCAGTATCTAGTTGGATGTGTTATAACTAGGATCTAGGTAGTTTTATCGTGCCCAGTATCTATGTGGATGTGTTATATCTGGAATTTAGGTAGTTTCATTCGTGCCCAGTATCTAGTTGGATGTGTTATACCTAGGATCTAGGTAGTTTCATCGTACCCAGTATCTAGTTGGATGTGTTATACCTAGGATCTAGGTAGTTTCATCGTGCCCAGTATCTAGTTGGATATGTTGTACCTAGGATCTAGGAAATGTCATGCTCAATACTTAGGTGGGTGTGTTATGGCTTAGACCTCTAGGGTGGTGGCATACTAAAGAACAAAGATGCATTTAAATTACCTACATTTTTCACCACATCTCGTTATATTATTATTATTATTATTAGCACCGAGTCTTACTAGCCGTTCTATTTATAGGCACTTACGCTAATGTGTAATGGTAGAGTGATTGTGAGATGAAATAGAGGACCTACAGTTTTACATGGGATCCGAACCACGTTGTAAATTTGTGTTGTACGCATAAAATATATTTATTACACTGGTGGACTAAGCATCAGGGAAATATATTATATAGGAAATGTGACCCGACCTACATGAATGGAGCTTAAAACCATTACGGTATAACCATCCTCAATATACCAGGGTGTGATTTGAACCCTGACCTCCCATTGCACGGGATAAACCATGACTAAACAATATTGACATTCAAACTAAGCTCCCCACCGGTGTGTATAAAATTGCAACCCTTCCCCTTTCCCCTTGATGAAACAAAATCGTAGTACTCACTCTAGGTTTGTCTTCTGCACGTCGAAGTCCTTGAAGGTGATCTCTATAATCTCATCCCGGCTTGAGATGAAGGTGTACAGCAGGCAGTTGATATTGTCCTGATAGGGTCTCGGGTAGTCCGGACTGCTGAACGTGCCGTACTCTTTACCGTACGTGGCGGAAAACACCAAGCACTCGCAACCTGAACACAAAAACACCACAACGTTGTGGTTATAATGGGTTCTGTACACCAGCTTTTAGGGTGAGAATTTAGGTCAAAGAGAGTTAGAAGAAATATAGTTGTCGGCTTGTAGCAAAACTTATTTCGGCCAAAATAAATCAAATATTTCTCTAGTAGAAATTTAGAATCTAATTTTCTTTGTATTATGGTGATATAAACATTTGTTTAATAATATATGTCATCAGCATAGCGGCATTATATTAAAAACACTTACCATAGGTATACCTTCATACAAAGGAAGTAACATTTCCTCCAAATACCAACTTTTAAATAACTACCTTGTTAATGTAAATCTGTGAATAGCACAATCTGGCAGAACTACTCGAAGCACAGAAACAAACTTATCAATTTACAGAAGTTGTGTTTGAAGAAATAAAAGATAGCATTTGTACATGTTTTGCTCTAGTATCTTAATTGTTTTGATATATTTTTAAAGTTGATGTTGATGTTAAGTATCTGTTAAAAAGGTTTACTTTGATACTTTCTGCTGTCNGTAAATTACAAATAAAATAAGATAAAAAAAAAATAAAAACAATGCTTAAATCTTCTTTATTTTTACATTAAATCTTCTCATTATAATTTTTCTAATTTGTGCTTTTGTTGAACGTATTGTGCGTCTATCTTTTTTCAATTTTTTTTATTAATCATTTATCTCTTGACATTTAAAAGTAAAAGAGTAAATTTAATAACATATTAAATTGTATTATTTCATAATTCATACATTGATTGGCGTGATTTATTTTTAGATAACTTTATCAGTGGCCACGGGGACCAAATATAAAGATACTTTAGTCTCATTTGCTAGTGACAAGAATGTCGGAGTTTGAATCCAGGCCTAGTATACTGAGATTGGGGGAGGGGGGTTGCCTTTTTTCTAAATGGTTTCACAATACGCCTCCCCGCATATTCGGATGAATTTCCCTTAAATTGAACCTACCTTCCCAACCTTCCCCTCCAATAATATTATTAAAATATTTATAGCACATACTAGTATTAAGACACATTAATTAAATTAATTTAAATTGGTTTTATTTAATATAAAAATACACTATATATACAATTTAATTAACTATTCTACTAACCAATGCTCTGCCGAAATGAGTGTTAAAATAAAAGTTAAAATAACATTTAGTTGGTAATATCATTGATCACTGTTTGAGCAATATGCTAGCTTATAAATTCAAAAATATATTTAAAAGTGAATTTATAAGAAAGTTAGAATTCAACTCTCATGTTTTGAAAAATATTTGATGTTTAAATCTCTTTAAATAAATAATATTACTGATATAGATGTATTAAACCAATTAAAGGTTCATGTTTATGGTCCAAATAAAAGGTGATATTCTCTCATCAATAAACAACATTGTAATCATAAATATTATTTCTGTTCAGTTTAAACAAAACTGAATCTAATATACATATATATATATATATATGTATAAGAAATAAAAGACGAGACAATTTATGATTTTATTTCCCCCTGTCCCCTCTAAATAAATGTGCCAAGAAAGATCGATTTAAAAAATCTTTGCCGCGGGTAAACTTATATGCAAAAAGTGAGAGCGTCTTCAGCAACGTTTTGTATAAAGAGACAGGGTTGTGATGGATGTCGGAAAGAGGAGAACTGGATGAATTTTTAGGGGAGCGGGAAATGAGAACGTGAAAATAGAGAGAAAAAGAAAGAGGGGGAGCGGGGGAAGGAAATGTGTCTCTTGAATCTGGAAGATTTTCGATACTCATACACCTTTCGCTGTTGGAATGTGTACTGTTCTTGTTATTCGTGATCTTTCACGAAGCAAAAAGACGTGGAAAAGGTAATAAACTTATTCTCTCCTCTCTACCTAAACCCAATTTTGAGGGATAGACTTAAGGGGGAGGGATGAGAAGTTTACCAAGAAACTTTCCTTAGCGGGGTGAAATTATCTGAGATCAGGGAGACGCAAGAAAGTAGTAGTAAATCCTTAGCTTCACATTACAAATGGAAACTTTATTTTTGTTAGCACTGACTATACGTCATTATCATTATCAGCATCGCGTCTTACTACCCGTTCGGCTTATACGCACTTACGCTAATGTGTAATGATAGGGTGATTGTGAGAAGAAATGAAGGACCTACAGTTTAACGAGGGATCCGAACCACGGTGAAGGCCTGGCATTCCCCACATTCACAAGCGGTGATTAATACACGTCTCGTCAGAGATGAAGGAAGTGTTTGGCAATCAGATAAATCCGTGCCGGGACCGAGGATTAAACCCCGGACCTCTAGCACAGAAGTCTAACACCTTACCCCTAGACCGCCAGGTCACCCAGGCTATACGCTTATGTACTAGTTACGCTAATGGTTTTAGACTAAGAAGGTTATATTTAGAGGAAGTGTACGCACATTTGTGCTTAGGAAGAGTGAGTGGTAAACCATTTTGTAAAAACCCCCCCTCAGTACACCCAACCGAGATTTGAACCTAAATATTCCCGTCATAGGCAGTCTATTCTACTGGGAAAGTAGTAGGATAGACCATACGGCCACTGAAACAGGCCGTATGTGTTTCATCTTAAGTTATGTTTTTACGTTAATTGTTTAGTACATTACGTATTCATATTTATCATGGGAATAGATATATAAGATATTGATTTAATTTTCAAATTATTAATATTGTACATTTCTCACAATCGGAAGGCATGCGCTTGATACCAACCTACATATGTTTCTACTAAATAATAATATTTAGCACCGCGTCTTACTACCCGTTCGGGTTATACGCTTTAAGTACTAATCACTCTAATGGATTAGGAAATGGGAAGGTTGAATTAGACGAAGTAAACCCGCATTTGCGTGGTAGGAGAGTGGAAAACCATTTAGGAAAAACCACCCCCAGTTCACCCGACAGAGATTCGAACCTCAATCTCCCCGTACTCATAAGTAGAGCTCAACACGACAAGCGCGTTAGCCAACTACTCCACCAAGGCGGGTAATATTACAAATAATGCCCATCGGTTTACCATCGCCATTCAAAATGTACTGGACTTTGTTTCTAATTATCTATGTGAAAAGGGATTTTCCACAATTGTAAATATTAGAACGAAGTATTGAAATCAACTCCTGTTTGCGAATAGCATTTAGTAATACAAATTAAACGAGAATATACAAAGTGGTGGAAAGTATTAAAAAACACAAGTACCATTAAAAATATTTGTTTTTTATTATAATCAGTAAATATAGCCACTATATTAAAATAAATCTTAATGATTAATATGTTAGTACAAACTAGGGGGCCACGAAAATATTTTAGGATATTTAGGTGGTCGTGAGTAGTAAAAGGTTAAGAAGCACTGATTTTAGATCATTTTGATACATTAAAAGAGCCGTGCACCAGAATAGTTTTGAAAATTGTCGCGATACACATTTTATAACGTAATCGAATGTTTGCACATGTGCATAACCATGACTCAACTTTGACTAAAGACGCGCGATAAAAGGGTGGAAAGACTACACAAACATTATATGTTGACCTTGAAAATTAAGATTAGTATACTCAACGGAAACAACTGTGCTAAAAATATTAAGTTAGAGTTTAGTTTTGGTAAATGAAAGATTTGTATTCTTTTAGTGAATATGCGAAAATTTCTGAAATTTGATCAAATTCCCTTTCTTTTCTATGATTTCTCTACTACCAAGCGAATTTTCCGACTTTTACCTGTTTAACGGGTCACTGTAAAGGCGGTTACATAACGTGCTGTACTAGTTTGTTCGTTTTCAATTAAAAAAAAATTGTACCAATGGACATGAGGGCCAATGTTCTTCATTTTATGGTTTGAAGACATCGCCTGCCACCACACTCAACAGATTTTACAGCTCTCGACTTTTTGTTATTATTGTGGGGCATGTTGAAAACAGAGTAATGTTAACGCGATACACTCAAAAACAATTAAAGAACTTAAAAAAATAAGTACATTGACAGTTGAAGCAATTCAACCAGATACATTGCGAAAATTAATTTAAAGTTTTTAGGAATGCGTTTTGCATACTATCACGATGGCCTTCTTAAGTATATTTTTTTCAATATGTAATTAATGAGTATGTAGAAAATTGTCAATTTTTTGTTGCTATTTTAAATATAATTATAGCGTTAATTACCATAAAAGCTACAAGAGTTGAAGAATAAAGTAAGACCGGACACTATTAATATAAATGAGTGATCTCACCAGTGCCCTATTTTTGCAGTGCCCCCCTCCCTAGTTTGCTCCCCGCACAAGCTTAACACGCCACAATAAACTTAACGGACTGACTAAGCGCGTGAAGAGTGTGTATGCTTGAACTGTGATTCATCGCAAGGCATGTTGGTAAATATGTGACGTACATGTGCAAGAAAATGGTGCTATGTAAAAAAACATTTGATCTGGGTCTTTATACAAAATATTCAAGTGTTCTACCAACCGTCTGGTCATCCCTTCCCTCTCTTCCCCCTCTCTGAGCAAGAATGTGAGCATATAGTATAATGGTGTAATCCAGATGGACATTTCACTCTTGTCAGGATACTGTCCTTGGACACATATAGGGATGTTATGTTATTGGCTATTGTAATTTGAAATTCCTTCTCGTTAAATTAATGTTAAAATTTAGACTTTACAAATTTATAGAAAATTACGTTGGGATTTCACGTAATCCTTTTGATATTACGTTATGGCCAATAATGTTTATCTTTAAATTAGATCTTTTAGAAGCAAATTTGCGTGATACTAATATAAACAAGAGGCCATATTTTTTTGGGATCAAAGTTCCATTATTTCTCATGTAATGGTTAAATATTATCTGAAGCGTGACGTCATATTTTATGGTCGGCCTTGTATGGTCATGATTATTATGTTAATAAATTATAGCCCGCCCGGAATGAAACTCATTTTTATTTATTCAATAATATTTTTCACTTTTTGTTATGGGTAATCTTGGTATAAAATTTATGTAATATTGACCACCCATGATCGGGTTGGAGTTATCGTTCGGAATCCTTTCTGAAGCCGATGTGGCGTTATTTAGGTTTTGTCATATTATAGACGTTTGGTCCTCTGTTGTATTTATCTATTTACAAATGTTAATACTTGGGAGAGTATTACACGTTAGTTTAATTCAATCTTTGAGGGAGTCTTTGACGACTCGAGTAACCGATTGTTAACCTAGTTCAGGGGGATTGATATGACCCGTAATTATTGTTTTGTTATAATATTTATATTCATATAGCAATCCCACACGTCGTTGCCCGTGACACACTGCGGTATTGTGTTAGAAATAGCCTAATTAAAAAGCTAGTTAAAAATCCTTCTTTGAGGTGCATTCGGACCCCCTTACGTCCACTTATGTTAAAAATTTCATATCTCTACGTGCCGTAGATTTGGCTGGGCATGGCACACAAACCAACAAACATTTACTTGTCTACACTAATATTATAAAGAGGAAAGATTTGATTTTGTTTTTTTGTTTGTTATGAGGAATAAATTAAATTTTCAAAATAAAATTTAGCTTATCTTACTCGCTGATAATGTAGCTTTATATTGGTGAAAGAATTTTTTTTGAATCAGTCCAATAGTTTTTGAGTTTATCCATTACAAACAAAAAAAAGTCTTTCCTCTTTATAATATTAGTGTAGAAGTGTAGATATAGATATATTTTTTATTGTTCAATATTTAATCTCTCTTTTTCTTATATCAATAAACCACCTGTTATTTACAAATGATATTTCCTACGTCTCGAATATTTGTTAAATCCTTCAAATATCCATAAGGTATATAAATATTTAAATTATTAAATAGTTACATAGTGGGTTCGGGGAAGCAGAAAACAAATTGACCTGAATATGGTATATTTACTTTGTGACCGTCCTATCAGCTTCTCTACAATTATGGTTTTTATTCTTAGTTAATATTATTGTTGTGCACCAGCCTTTATTTGTTGGTGAATAAGGGCGGTGTTACCTAATTTAGTTAAAATAATAAAGATATAGTGTTATTAAATATATCAAAACATTTTCCCCCATCCTGCACCTATTAAAAAAACTTCATTAACTGGGAATGGCTGATATGATGAAATAAGCAATATGGATATAACAATTTCATCAATGAAGAATCGAAGAAAAAATCGTTTTAAGATTAAAGTTGGATATTCCAGTAATTACAGAAAAGTCCTTATCTGATAGATAGTGTTTTTCTAGCTAATTTCATGTATTCATATTCCAATCCATTCTATATACAATTGTTACTTTTGCTATAAATAATAAATTACTATGAAATAATACCATTAAAGAATGTAAAATGCTATACATTTTGGCTGAAAGAAACTCAGTATTTTCGAAAGGCCCTTCCCATTAAATTGGACTATCATATTTTAGCAGTATGTCCAAATAAAACAAATTTACAGCGTGTCAGAAATCTCAAGGGTTGACACAGAAATCTCCATAAGTCAACCTCTTCTGCGTCACCAGCACACCCACTCCGGAGGTTTTTAAGCTGTGTAAAAGGCTCGGGGACTTGGAAAACTTGTAAAACACCCTCTTAATCTTGAGACAAGGGTAGAAGGTTCAGCACCACCCTCCCCCCCACCCTATTTTTGGTGACCTGTCACTGACACTAAGGTAAAGGGCTAGTTCAAGGAGGTGGTCTGGTCGATTTGATGGTGTGTTGGGTGGAAGCGGACGGTGGAGGAAGAACGGATGGGAAAGTGAGGACAGCCTTTAGGAAGACGTCTTCTGTAGGCGACGTCCTGTGCATTTCTAATCGCCAACTCTCCCGTCTCCTGTCCCCCCCCCTCCCTCCTCCCTTCCACTCCTCTTCTCTCTCCTGCCATCACTTTGAATAATGGCGGCACGTCCTTTGTGAGAACGTGTCCAAGACACCAACCAAGAGGGATCGTCTGCTACTGGGTAGATATCACACGACCGATGAAACTGAGACATTTAACGAGATCTTGTTCACAGAAAGCTGACTTCCATTCTAGGAAGGGGAGGCTTTACCTAACACGTTTCCGAGTTCGTTTAGAGAATGGGATTGTACCCGTTTGTCTATTCAGAAGATACTTTACTTAATTTAGATTCAAAACTGTCAAAAGACACTTCACTTATCTTAGAATATTATATCCAAAAGGTTAATAAAATAATGTATTTGATTTAATAACATAGAATTAGATTATAATGGATCGGTTTCAAAGTCAGGCCAGACCTAACACGCATCAAGTACGGCGCTAATCTAATGGCTTAAGAAGGTTTTGGGCTGTTATATTTATTGGAAGGGAGTAGAAGGAGAGTGGAAAACAATTTATAAGCCCTCGCTCCCCCTCCCCACATACGACTGAGATTCGAACCTAATTCTCCCCGCTATCAGCAGTTTAATCTTCTGCGAGTGTGTCGCGTTAAACCACGTGGTCACCGAAGTGGGTATACTAAACTCGTTTTGCTCGTTGTGGGGTCCAGTTCCAAACACACCAGTGATTGTAAACTAATGTAATTCCAGTGTTGTTTTGAACATTGATTAATTTTTACAATTTTATGATTCTATCTGTCCCGTAAGTGTGTCAGAAAATTTAAAAACGTGTGGAAAATGTATTTAAGATAAAAAAAATCTAGCTCTGATGCAATCCGCTTTTTTTTATAGGTCTTACTGTTTAGCCACAAAATACCTCCTAAAAAGTCCACACAAACTTTAAAGTTTCTACACCATTGAGTTTTTTTGTGGGCTAGAAATTAAATTTAACTTTTTGTAATTTTCCCGTCTGGTACAGGCTAGAAACTATAAGTTTGTCAAATTTCAAGTTTTGATCTCATTTGTAAGTGGTTAAACATTAATATCAGTGAGCGAGTCAGCCATGTGGCTTTATATTATAATGAAACAAAATACACCTATCTAAACATGATCTAATTAGGCCAATTTCGCAAATGAATCTGGTTCATTCCATTCTGGTATAATTAAGTATATTCTTATATTTAGTATAGCGCCACACTTGAGGCTTGCTCAGTCTGGCTATTACACTGACACATATTTAATCAAGCCAAATAATTACAATGGTTGTAACTATACCGCGTAGTATTTTACTTTGTTCAGTTTAAGTTATCTCAGTAATATATTAACCATCACTACAAATCTTAAATGATTTACTTCCCTGGCCTGGTTTTGAAACCATTTACATTTTATGTGTTACATCAAATATTATTCTTATTTGTACATAGGCTTTGTTCATGTTTCACTGGTTGTATAAATGTAGAACTATATTTTATAGATACTTTTTTGGTATTTTTTCCCTGTTTTACGTCAATGTTTAGTAATGTTTAGGCATTTGATTTGAATATACACTAAATATTAATATTTATTATATTTTCTAAGAATATTACTAATCAAAATATTTAATTAATTCCACCCTGACAACTGTGTTGTTGGACTAAAAAGATAATATAATTCTTAAATGACTGTAGCTTCTTTACTTGCATGATTGGAAAATTCCCCTTCTAAGTCACTGAAAAGTTGGCTGTGGTAGGGGTTATTGATTCTTAAGCAGGAATTCGTTGATTGATGTTAATATTTTCTATAATGTATGTTAATTCAATAAATATTTTTTTATTGCAAACAGAGACGTTTAATTTTCCACTCGTGTAGAGCTCTTTTAATTGAGTATTGTGCTTTCGTTGGGAGTTTCCACTAAATTTAATAATTTTTTTTTTGTAAATTTAAAATCATGTTTTAGAATTTTTAGTGTCATGGTATTTAAAACGAGGTTTTTTTAAAGTCATGGAAATCTGGTCTGTGTTTATGACGGTTAGCGAGAAAATAACCATGTTAACGTCGGGTCCACTTTTAATTATTACACTAATATGTGCAAATTTGAAAGATAATTTCAAAAGTTAGATCTCAAGAGTATAATATTATAGCTAGAGGATGAAATGTAAAATTGTATTTATCTACCTAATCATTGGAACAATATCCTTAATAACAGTGGCAAATGTTTATCAATTCCAGGGGCATCACGGCAGAGCTAGTCACGTTGTTGACAAATATTCTAGAAGAGGTTCAACCATTGTTCTAGATTTTATCGATAAGGTAATCGACCATAGAAGATATATCGATACACGCTCCTTCAATCAAACTCCAGTCCATCATGGCCACGAAAATGACGTCACTTATAAAAAAAATGAGTTCGAACCAATCACAGATCTAATTTATAACTAGAGGTTTAAATTAGTTCAACCACCGCCAAGGCAATCTCCCTTACACCACTGCTTAATTAGCAGCTTTGGGGGACGGTGGATGATTGATTATCGATCTGTTACTAGCGATTAGTCTTCACGTGGTACGAAATAAGTTATGTTGAAAGGGATCTAGAAAGTTAAATCTCACGTGTTGATACCCCAAGATTGTGTTGAGGGCCTGACAAATCAACAGGTCCAGGAAATTCAAGGATGACCTACGGTAATGAAACTTTATTTATAAGAAAATATAACATAAATTATATATATACCAGTAGTTCCAACAACAAAATATATTAAAGGATTTTGATAAAAGGGGTGATTCATAAAAATTGTACTAACATTATCGTGAATAGAGGCTTATAAAATCACATCAGTATCATTTGGAAAATCACCTCAAATACACGCGGACGAGATTCAAACTTTGGCCTCCCCTTTACTCCTGGTTATTAAAAACTTTATTTTCAACACGTACGTCCTATACGCACATGTACTAATGTTAGTAACTACGCTAGTTTGTTAGGGATAGTCAAGGTTTAATTTATAGGCTGTGTGCCTACATTTGCGTAGAGAGTGTGTGGTAAACAATTTAGGAACAACCATCTTGTTCATTTTCCGAGATTTGAACATTTATCTCTCTTTCACCGTCAATTCAACCTAACACAAAAATAACACGTTAAACAAGGGGCCATTAATATTTTTGTCCCCGATTGACATTATATTTATTCAAGGTCTCACGATAATGTCAACTCAACTTTTTCCATTTGTTTATATGCATTCTTCAATTTTATCTTTCCTTAGATATCTATCCACCCAATAGATAAAAACATAGAATTAATAAAATGTATATTTTGATTTTTCTTTCTATAACATCAGTTATTTTGAACGTTCAAGATTATTTTCTTCACACTTAAAAATTATTTGATTTATTTGTTAGTTTATAAGATTCAAAAATCGAATTTTAAAGTGGGTATGAAGAGAGCACGAGTCAAGGGCAGGATTTCTCCAGTTTTGATAGAAAACAAATTTTTTGTCCGAAATAAATCAAGTATTGCTCCAGTAGAAACATGAAGTTTAAATTTCTTACCATGGTGATATCAACAGTTGTTGAATTTCTGTCATGATTAAAGTGGAAATAAATGACAAACTTTTTTTAAATGAATAGAAAATATTGTCATTAAATCCCAAGACACCCTTGACAGATATTAAACAACTATTGATATAGCCATAGAAGTGGAGAAATATGTTTTTACTTTAGAAGTATTAGATTAATTTTGACCAAAAAAATATTTTGATACAAACATTGACCTTTTATCGCGTCCCCTACACTCCCATCGTAATATAAATTAAGTTTTCATAAGCGACCAACTGAAAACTACCGCCAGATCTCTCGTTAGAACACGTGACAAAACGATGTGAGCCACTATTTTCTTTTTTAACTGATTAAAAACTGAGTCTTGTGCTTTAGGCCCCAGTTTATTTATCTCGATGATCTTTTATTACCACGATACGTCTATTAATGCACGTTTTAATTACTTCTGAAACGAAGTTTCTTTCCCAGTTCGTGAAAACTTCCATCAGATCTGGTCTTCTTTCGCTCAATGCCACCTCTCCGATCCAATCAGACTTATGCCAGTATCAGAACCCACTTGATCTGTCCATATCTTCAAATCAATAATGTTGGCCGCAATCCTTGTAATCCCCTTACCAGAACCAACCAAGAGAGAAGGAGGGAGAGTTAGCTGAAGAGAGGAGACTTTTATACAACCCTGAGTGTTTCTCACGGTTGTTTGGACAAGGCAGGTTCGGTTTGGAGGTCGGAAAATGACTGTATGGTGGGGTGAGGTAAGTGTAACAACTCCAGATCGCCTCTTTTACTCGCTTCCCCAATATATTTCTTAACGTTGATACAAAGCAACGAAGATGTACCAGATCCAACAAACTTTTGTATCAACGGCGTTGCCTAGGCCTACTTGATGAATTTGAAGCTCTTTTACAAAGTGGCTTCCATTTTAACTTGACGCACATAAGCGATCTAATCACTATTATATTTAGACGCCTAGGTGACCTGGCAGTCTAGAGGTAAAGTGTCGGACTTCTGTGCTGGGGTCCGGGGTTAAATCCTCGGTCCTGGCACAGATTTATCTGATTGTCAAACCTTTCCTTCACCTCTGACAATAAGTTTATTAATCACAACTTGTGAATGTGGGGAATGCCAGGCCTCCCATGTGGTTCGGATTACACGTTAAACTGTAGGTCCTCCATTTTATCTCACAATCACCCTACCATTTCACATTAGCGTAAGTACGTATAGCCCGAACGGTTAGTAAGACTCGGTGTTAATAATAATAATACTTAGACGCTAGTGTACGAAATAGAAAGATAGGGAAAAAATTGGCAGTTCAGCTGGCAAGGCCTCTTGTATGTGTGTTGATAACACTTCCCCTCTTCCGTAGATGAGTATACACACTCAACATATTATTGCGGCTGGACAGTATTGACTTGCATTTCAAAATCAACTATCTTTTGGCTTTGTATTCTAGTGGTGGTGTACATATTTTATTATGTATTAATTTTCAAATCGTAAAAAAGTTAGCGACTACATATTTATCTAGTCAATATTTTGTGTTAAGGTATAATCCAATCGATATCTCACGCTTAATACACATTTAAACTTCTTCATTAAGATAAAATTGTCTTCATAACGAGAGTAAGACTAGATATTTATATCATTAATGCAATATTAAGGTAATCGGCCCTGTGGTGTGGTGGTCAATGCACTTGGGTACGAGCGTGGGAGTCCTTGGTTCAATTCCCGGCTGGCACCTTGGGTAATTTTCCCTTTAGGGGAATATTTCCAATGGTAATCAGGGTTTGGTTAATTAGACTTAAGATGATAGGTTAAGACTCACCCCGCCTCCACAACATCATACCCATTATCATGTTATCTCAATGCGGCTACGACGTGTAGACAACCTACTGTGGTGCACCCTGAGCTACGCTCTGTGCCAACAGAGAGACGGGTAGTCTACACATAAGGCGAAAAACTGGACGAAAAAGTCCCTCCCAATAAAATGGTAAGAACGACAAAAAAAAAGTATTAAGGTGGTAATGTAGTGAACACGAGTTAAGGGCAATAATTTTAAAAATTGGCAGTTCAGCTGGCAAGGCCTCTTGTATGTGTGTTGATAACACTTCCCCTCTTCCGTAGATGAGTATACACACTCAACATATTATTGCGGCTGGACAGTATTGACTTGCATTTCAAAATCAACTATCTTTTGGCTTTGTATTCTAGTGGTGGTGTACATATTTTATTATGTATTAATTTTCAAATCGTAAAAAAGTTAGCGACTACATATTTATCTAGTCAATATTTTGTGTTAAGGTATAATCCAATCGATATCTCACGCTTAATACACATTTAAACTTCTTCATTAAGATAAAATTGTCTTCATAACGAGAGTAAGACTAGATATTTATATCATTAATGCAATATTAAGGTAATCGGCCCTGTGGTGTGGTGGTCAATGCACTTGGGTACGAGCGTGGGAGTCCTTGGTTCAATTCCCGGCTGGCACCTTGGGTAATTTTCCCTTTAGGGGAATATTTCCAATGGTAATCAGGGTTTGGTTAATTAGACTTAAGATGATAGGTTAAGACTCACCCCGCCTCCACAACATCATACCCATTATCATGTTATCTCAATGCGGCTACGACGTGTAGACAACCTACTGTGGTGCACCCTGAGCTACGCTCTGTGCCAACAGAGAGACGGGTAGTCTACACATAAGGCGAAAAACTGGACGAAAAAGTCCCTCCCAATAAAATGGTAAGAACGACAAAAAAAAAGTATTAAGGTGGTAATGTAGTGAACACGAGTTAAGGGCAATAATTTTGTAGATTTTACATCAAAAGGTTGACCTGGTGGTCTAGGGGTAAGGTGTTGTACTTCTGTGTTGAGGGTCCAGGGTTCAATCCTCGGTCCTGGCACAGATTTATCTGATCACCAAACCCTCCCTTCACCTCTGAAAAAACTTGTATTAATCACAACTTGTGAATGTAAGGAATTCCAGGCCTCCACCATGGTTCGGATTCTACGTTAAACTGTAGGTCCTCCATTTCATCTCGCAATCACCCTACCATTACACATTAGCGTAAGTGCATACAACCCAAACGGGTACTAAGACCTTGTGATAATAATAAATACAGTAAAACATATTTTTGGCGAAAAGAAATATAATATTTCTCCAGTAGAAACAATTTTCTTCACATGATGGTAGTATCGAAAGTTGTTGAATCTCTGTCGTGAGATTAATGGCATAGGATGACAAACATTTTAAAATGAAGATTCAAAATTATAATATCATTAAAGTCAAGGACACCCCTGACAGATATTCAATAGTTGTTATCACTATGTGTTAAAAAAAGACTATATTTATTCTGGAATTATATTTTATTTGTACGTGTATTTGTAAAAATAAAATAATTTCTATTAAATCTGCCCTTAACTCGAGTTTTCCCCAGTCCCCTACAGAGGTACTGTAACCAAGTCCAGGTAACGGATTTTATAAACCTTTGCAGACGTAACCGCTTCGATGATCACATGGTCTAAGACAGTGTTTTTCAAGCTGTGATCCTCGGTTGTGCACCAGGTGCCATAGATGGTACAAGAGGGAGAAAAATAAATTTGATGTTAAGGATCTAAAAAATAAGAGATTGACAGGATAACTACACTAAATAAATAATACTTTGAGCCACAATTAGTACTGAATGTGAATTACGCAGGAAAATAGTCAAATATAATATATTATATTTTACTAGGTCTATTTGATAAACATGTATATTAGTAGAACGTTCATCTTCGGCAAGGGGAAATGAAGATAGTTTGCTGAGGTAAGTTTCCACATTTGTTTCCAGCTTGTATAAAGTGGTCATTTTTTGGAGAAGTTTAAAAACACTGGTCTTAAATATTGAACTTAAAATATAATGGATTATCTAGGGTGAGGAAATCGGGGTTTGAATCCTATTCGGGTGTACTGGGGGTGTTTTTTCATAAGTAGTTCTCAACTATCCTTGTATAAAAATTGATACATTTCCTTTAAATTCCACCTTCCTCATTTTTAATTAACTATTGTAAATTATTTGATAAGCTGAACGGGTTATAATCGACGGTGCAACAATTTGGGGGAAGAAATACACTGGGTTTTTTTTATATTCACGTCTTACTACCTGTTCAGGTTGTACGCATATGTTATAATTACTCTAATTGGGTGGGGTTAGAAAGGAAACATTTTAGAGGTAATCTAACCGCATTTTCGTGGAAGGAGAGTGGAAAACTATTTATGAAAAATCACCCCCAGTAGACCCAACAATGATTAGAACATTGATATTTCTGTTCTAATTAGGCCAGTCTAACACGAGAGTGATGACTTAGACCATTCATCCACTGAAGCGGGTCCCTAAACACTTTCATGACTTCAATAATTTCTTTACATGAGAAAGTAAAAAGATAAAAGATTTCTCTGTAGAATGGGTGGTTTTTTTTTGTAACAAGGTGTGTCCTTCTCTAATGTGTGAGGTATGAGATAAGCTCTTCTAGCTTATTTATGCTCAAGCTTAAGATGGAACGAGAGATTAAAATTAAATGCAAGTGGGTGGGTCTACAGCTTTTATCAAATTCATCCGTTTCTCACAAAACGCTACTCCGTTCATGTAGATAAGAATTTGCAGTTTCACTTGCTCAAAGTACTGAAAAAAAAAAGAACACAAAATAACTTTTTAGCAAGTAAAATTTACGACTTTTCGTTTTTAAAAGTTTTTTAACAGCATTAAAAAAAGCTACTATTTTTTTTTGTTAGTCAGAAAATGAAATTTCAAAATAACCTTAGGTAATATTATTTTAAACTGTTATCATCCTAACTAAATTTAATTGAACTAAATTGTATATTTTTATTGTTAGAACACATTATAAAATAACTTATTAAATAAGGAGATTTTCTATGCATAAATACAAGCTTTAAATATATTATCGACTAAAATCATACATCTAATTTTATTTTAACAAATATATTGATAAAAAAAAATCATCCGGCGTGAATTTGGCTACAAGTCTAGGGGTCCCATGTTCGATTCCCAGCTGGTACCATGGGTAAGGTATCAGACTTATGTGCTGGGGCCCGGGGTTCAATACCCGGCCCTAGCACAGATTAATCGGATTACCAAAACCCTTCTTTCATGTCTGACAAGACGTGTATTAATCACAGCTTGTGAATGTGTGGAACGCCACCGTGGTTCGGATTCCACGTTTAACTTTAGGTCCTCCATTTCATTACACAATCACCCTACCATTAAAACATTAGCGTAAGTGCGTATAACCCGAACGGGTAGAAAGACGCAGTGTTAATAATAATAATAACAATAATAATAATAATCTATTCTTGTCTTTAATTATAATCATAGATATCCGTTACTTTAATATTTTAATAATATTAGCGTACAGGTAACCTTTACCTTGTTTTATTTTATTGGTAGTAGCTGTTTGCGAGGGGGAGAACTGGTGTGTACATAGATTAAATTGTGATTGAGGATTTTATATCCTCCCCTTAATAAAAGGTTCAGCTTAACTTGTATTTATCTTACATGATATATATTATTATCGGATAAATAAGGTGAAAAAAACACCCAAGCAAAGATATCACTTTGTTGAGACAAATCATAACAATATTTAAATACAGATTTTAAAAATGTCTTGATAATTTTTTTAAAATATAATCATTGCTATCTTAAAGTCTAAGGGACTTAAGAATATAAACTACAGTGCCATATTATACAGTGTGTCTATACATAAATATACTCCGTTATAAGCCCTAAACGATATTTTAGGACATATCTTAAAACGGTTTTGTTAATTTAAAAAATAACACGATACATGTTTTGCTTTAGTTCGAAGACCATCAAGTATGGACACAATGGGGGTGAATAATTTATTAAAATCTTGTATATATTATTAGTATTTTCATCCCTAAAATGGTTAATTACTTATTCTAAAGCTTAGGGATGAGTCGAATTAAATAAGAGAAATGCACCTAAATTAGTTTATAGAATGGGTAGAACTATAAGTGATGATGGACGTGGAAACCCACCCTGTGTTCATCCGGCCGAGATTTGAACCCCAACCTTCTAGTTATGGCAATAGCTATGTATATTACGTGCTTAACGCCAGATCTAGATTCAAAGTAGGATGACAGGAGTTAACGCCTCAGGGCCTACACGAGTCAAGGTCTTCATAAAAATTTGCCATATTAAAAAAAATCTTCCCTTTTGACGAAAAATTAAAAATTAACGAGATGTATAAGCTTTAGAGCAAATCTAATTTATTGGGATTAGCCTGTTTCTTTATTTAACTAATTACTTCAATATAGAGCTTTAACGAATAATGTTGTGAAGAAAAGATGATAATTTCAACACTTTGAAAAAAAAAAAGTTAGATGCTGGGGACTCCCGGGGCCTCCACTTCTCTAAGTATAGCCATGCTTAATGCCTCGGATCTTATGACCAGCCATGGGACTAATTATTTTTAAAATTTCTAGCTATGCTTTTGAATTTTATTTTTATTTTCTGTCTTTGATAAAATGGTCAGTGAGTAAGATCAGTACGCTTTATTTAAAAGTATTATTATTATTAGCACTGCGTCTTACTACCCATTCGGGTTGTACGCAAAAAGTATAGTAATATGCAATTCTTTTCTCCTGAGACATTTTGGCAAATGCATTTTTTTAAATTATAATATATTAAAACATATATAAATTCTGAAATAACTTGAGATATTCAAAGGAGTAACATGGTTCTTAAAGTAAGAGAAAAATATTTATGGTGTTTTGAAAATTCAGAGTTTTGACATATGTCAAAAATCTAATATCCCGCTGTAACCTTGAAAACAAATACGACCCTTGCACTTCCTTTCCTTAAGAGAGGCCTTTCTCTCTACTCGCCATGATTCTTGTCTTTGAGTTTAGAGCTTCCGAGCTGACCGGTAGAATGCAGTAGTGGTAGTAGTAACATCACAAGCATAGTGGCTCTCTTCGGTTGTAAATAAAATGTATTCAACTCTCGACCAAGAATAGATTTAATTCCGTATTTAGAGGTGAGTGAACTAAACTGTTGATTTTCACTTTGGATATTACATTATTTGTAGCATGTAATATTAGATTATGTCCATAAATCTCAGGCAATAAGTAATTAAAACATGTAATTTATAAGGTGAGTCTTGGATAAAACAAATTATACCAATTTAAAATGTGTTCATCCCACAATAAATATAAAAATGAATGTTAGTAATAAAAAAAATAAGGGGGGTATTAAAAATAGTCCTAAACAAGGATACAACAAATACAAATATACAAAAAAAATTTTGTCTTATTTCAATAATGACATTTTCTTATCAGTTAAAGTTCAATCAGAAATTGATCAAGGCAAAGATCATCATATTTTAAAATTAAAACAAATTAGTCCTCTCCTCTTCACCCAAGGTCATTTTATATGTGTTTGGGGTAATACATAAAATCAAAGTATGGCGACAGAAAAGGATTCATACGAATCTACAAAATGTTCAGATGATTAAACAGCCAAACCTTGGAAAGTGATAGGTAATCGAAAAACTAACTCAGAATGTCCTTTGGGGATTATCTCGTTTTCACTTCCTTTTCAAGGAAAACGCAAAATAATGAACAAAATAAAAATATCGTTACTAAATAAAATATTTTATTAATTATTTTACCTATTTTGTTCAAAATTATGGCCAGACAAGCATTGCACCCATCAATTACCGAAGGAGTGGGCTGACCGACATTGCATGTTTGTCAATATTTGATTGTGAATAACTCCTAAAGCCCTCAACATATACCGTAGTTAACGTTAAAATTTCAACTTAAAAGTAAATTTAACCAACTATTAAAGCAATTTTTAACTTGCATTTTTAAAATTGATTTTGCGTTTATAGAAAGATAATAAAGTGGTTTTTGGTTGACTTTCACATAATTATCTCATCGGATGTATTTCATTGACTTCTTGATACCAGATTACTTTTAAACTAAGCAAAAGATCGGAGCAAATGAGATGTAATTTAAGCGAAAAATAATCTTTTACAACTTTTATACGAAGGCGTTCTTGATATATAGATTAAGCTTCATCTCACTTTTGATGCAGAAAAACGTGTTTACGTTTAGTTTTTGTTGTTTAAACGAAATGGAATCGAAAACTAGTTAATCTCCGAAGGACATTTTAAATTAGTTTTTTGATCCCCTACCCCTTCCAAAAGTTCAGCTGTTTAATCCGGGAACCTGTGTTTCACGATTTGTATTTCATCTCCACTCATCTCTGAACAGAAAACACAAAGGATAAAACTGAATCGTTGGGATATGAGAAATGAAACTCTTTTGTTTTCAAGTGGGAGAGAATGCCAAGTGGGATACAGACAGATCCATGCATCGGAGAGTATTCTGGAATGAGGTAGAGGGGGTAGGGGAGGAGACCGTGTATAATATCGGCATTCCATCCTGTCCTTCAATATCGGCAACCCCTCTTGTGTCTAGTGTTCCTTTTCAAAAAAAAAGAAGAGGAAAGCGCGGAGAGAACTAGACACACACACTCGTCAAAACAGTTGGGAATAATACAGTACGTACAGCCAATTGATAGTGACAGGGGCAAATAAAAAAAAACTGGTTACCCCCAAATGGTAAAGCAAAGGAACAGGATTTAAACTAAATAAAAGTGATTAATATTTCTGAATCAAAATTGTTAATAATCTAAACAAATATATGGAATATTTTTAAAACATTTTGTAAACCTTTTATTTGCATGATGAGCTATAAAACGTTTAGCTTTGCGCAGTGGGAAAACACCATATGAACAAGTTGTAGGAGAATAATCGCAGTCAGTTACTTTGAGTTGTCAATACCGAACCCATGGTATCTGTCAATTTGTCAACAACAACAAAAATCCGTGTAGTTTAGATTGTTATACAGGATAACTACATGGAAGAGGTATATTGTGAACCGTAGGCCTATTTATTAGATTTCTATAGAATCTATGGTGACCTGGCGGTCCAGGGGTAAGGTGTCAGACTCCTGTGCTGGCGGCCGGGGTTCAATCCTCGGTCCCGGCACAGATTTATCTGACCCTTCCTTCACCTCTGACAAGACAGCTTGTGAATGTGGGGAATGCCAGGCCTCCACCGTGGTTCGGATTCCACGTTAAAC
>CABFOW010001090.1:150981-169981 GCA_902141385.1 Timema californicum | reverse complement strand
CCCCTACACTAAGAGACCGTATCTCGCAAAAGAACGACCTAGAACTTTAGGACTACCTCCGCATATTTTTACACCCTCACCCCTATTGCTTAGTTTGGTTACTAATGGTCTCTTATCTTACATGATGGAAATATATTGAAGGTGTTCGAAAACAAGGTGCTAATGAAGGTATTAGGTCCAAAAAGGGATTAAAATATTGTGGAGAGAAGGAGGTTACATAATGATGAGTTATATACCCTGTACGCACACCAAAACCTTGTTGGAGATCAAATCTCGTAGATTTTGGTGTGAAGGACATACAGCTTGAATTGGTGAATCTAGAACCTTGTTCAGGATATTGATAGGCAAACCCAATGAGAAGGGACCATTGGGAAGACCTAGTCACAGATGGGAGGATAAGATTAGAATGGACCTGAGAGAGATATAGTGTAATGAGGTGGACTGGATATAAATAGCTCACGATAGGGATAGAGGGTGTCTGAAAGATATAAAGTATAAGAAGATGGACTAGACAGAGCTAGCTCAAGATTGGGATAGGGTGTAAAGTGGTGGACTGGATAGAACTTTCTCAAGATAGGGATAGGTGGCATACTTTTGTAAGTGCGGCACTGAACTTTCGAGTTCCTAATGGCATTGAGTGAGTGTGTAATTAATTTGATACTAGAATGACGTTGTATGGAACTAATTCAAACTAACATGTTAGTTAGCACCCTCTGGAATCAAACCAGAGCTCACCTAGTCTTGTAGTTGACCACGGGACAATCCTCATCATACTGAAGCAAGTTTGGGTCGGTCCGAGAGTTCAAAGGGCGTGAGAAGGTTCATGATATGGAGTAGGTCCTGACCAGGCCGGATGCTTGTATTTACACTTCATTCCATTGTAGGCCAATGAGCTGTGTCCCTATTGAAGGAAGGAAGACACGACGGAGAGTAATGGACTACTAGGTCGTGACCTTTACATGGTAAGGTTACTTTCTTCAGGAGAAATAGGAGGAAAACCGTGTCATTTTGACNCTTTTTTGACCCCCCCCCCCCCCCCCCGTGTCCTGCCGGCAGGTAGGTTAGCTTGCAAGACCCTATACCCTTATTCGACTTAAGATTGTGATAACATAGTGTTGTTTATATGTTTGGTTTCTCTTTAGTAGGCAAAGTGTACTGTCCTGGGTCAAGTCATGTGTTGACAAGCACGTGTTTAGAAAGAAAGCAATCTATTTTAAAAATATATAATAACTATATTTTTATTACATTTATACTGATTTTGTTTAAAGGTCTATAACGTTCACTTTCTGTAAAATCATAGTTTTAATACAGTAAAAATAGTTACACCCCCACCCGCCATGGTGGCATAGTTAGTTAACGCGATAGTTTCATGTTGAGCTAGACTGCCGAGAGCGGGGAGATCGAGGTTCGAATCTAGGTTGGGTGAACTGGGGGTGGTTTTTCCTAACTGGATTTCCACTCTCTCTCTCTCTCTCTCTCCACGCAAATGTGTATTCAGTTCCTCAATACTCAACCTTCCCAATTCCTAACTCATCAGTTTAATTAGTACTTAAGCGTATAATCCGAACGGATAGTAAGACGTGGTGGTAAATAAATAAAATAATAATAGTGACATGCTTTCCTAGTGTTATGAAGATTTAATGTACATTGTTTATTGGATCAAATGGTGACCTGGCGGTTCAGAGGTCAGGTGTCAGACTTCCATACTGGGGATCTGGGGTTCAATCCTCGGCCCCGGCACAGATTTATCTGATTGCCAAACCCTTCATTCACCTTTGACAAGACGTGTACTAATCACAACTTGTGAATGTATGTAATGCCAGACATCTACTGTGGTTCGGATCCTGCGTTAAACTGTAGCTCCTCCATTTCATCTCACAATCACCCTAACATTACAAATTAGCGTGAGTATAACCCGAATGGGTAGTAAGACGCGGTGCCAATAGTAATAATTTATTGGATGATATAACCTGCCCCATGGTGTAGTGGTCAGTGCACCTGGTCACGAGCTTAAGGGTGCTGATTTCGATTCCCAGCTGTTATCTTGAGTATTTTTCTCCAAAGCGGAACTACCCCAATGGTCACCAGGGTTTGGTTAACTAAGCTTAAATTAGGTTTAGGTGTTGCCACTGGTTTCACACCCTTATACTTACTTGCACCATTTCGCCTCATCGTGACATGGAGACTCCACGGAAAGGATGTCCGATTAGTACATTAGGGCGTCCCCTGTACAACGGTACATTAGTACTGGCTAGTCTTTCCACGAAATGGGTGTCAAATGATGTAGCCCATACACGTGATATTTGATGAACTGTAATTTTTTTTAATGTATTCTACTACAAAATTGAAGGCTAAAACAGTCCGGTTCGCTGCTCGCACAAGATTGGTCTTCCACAGAATAATTTCCTCTGGCGGCGATAACTGACACTTTATGACATACGACGCAACACCTGGATTAGCTACATACATTCCAGGTAGCCGAGCTTGGGGACCCTGGCATGGCTGAAATATTTGTTATCGATGAAATTGTGGTTTTTCACCATTCATGATGAGGAAATGATGGTTAGGTGACTGACTGTTGTGTCTCTTCAAGAGTATTTTGTATAAGCTAGGTGGTGATAAAATCAGTTCGTCCATAAATTTAAAGTTAAATACAACTGATGACCCCTCCATCCTCCAACCTGTGTTACATAACTTTTCACATAATAAGCGAATTTCATTATTTCACAAAGTGTTGGTGACATAAAGAAAGGGACTCAGATTTAATACTCTTTCTTAGCATCTCGTCCTACTGCCTGTTCGGGTTATACGGTTATGTAGTAATTACGCTAATGGTATTAGAGATTAGGAAGGCTAGGTCTAGATTTAAAGGACGTATTACCGCATTTGCGTGGAGGGAGAGTGGAAAAACATTTTGGAAAAAACCCACTCAGTACACCCAACCAAGATTCAAACCTTGATATCTTCGTTATTGGTAGTATAGTCTACTGCGAGAGTAGTGCGTTAGACCACGTGGCCACCGAAGCAGGTTGATTTAATACTATTCATAATCCGAAGTTATTTATACTAACAGTGAAAACATGAACAATAATAACATGAACTATATTATTATTTAATCAATTAATTTATTAACATTATAATGTATTATTATTAGCATCGCATATTCCTACCCGTTCAGGTTGTACGCGCGTACACTAATTTATAATGGTAGGGTGATTGTGAAATGAAATGGAGGACCTAAAGTTCAACGTGGGATCCGAACCATGGTGGAGGACTGGCATTCCATACATCCACAAGTTGTGATTAATACGCGTCTTGTCAGAGATGAAGGAAGGGTTTGTCAATCAGATAAATCTGTGTCGGAACCGAGGATTGAACCCCGGACCCCCAACACAGAAGTCCAACACCTTACCCCTAGACCAGCAGGTAAACATTATAATGTAAGTATAATATTTGTGCTACATAACACTGTGATATAATCACCCACCTTCCATGTAACACCATATATACTAGTCCAGGGCACATTTTTAGAATTAAGATCGCATTGAGAATTTAAATATAAAAATGGGCTGCCAAGTAAAATAAAAATTGTCACTATATGCAATGTATTATAAAACAAAATTACATATAAAATGTAAAATAGGAAGACAATAACTTATTTTTATATAAGTGATTTTTCAATAAAACAGAAGAACAGAACTTAATGAGATGAATGTGTGTTTCTTCATATCTTTCATAATTTCTGCCGAGTGTAGATTTAGTAGTTGAGATTCTTAAAAACTCTTATAAATGTTCATATGTATGTTTTATAGAACTGGTATATTCTTCCATAAGAATATATGTATTTCTAAATTCTGGTGTTTTTAGTATTAAATTTGTTTCATATATAAATATGTATAGCTTGCGGGCTGAATTAAAATATGTGATGGGCCACATGCAGCAAGCCGCAAGCCACAATTTCCCCAGTGTTTATGTAGACATTAGACCTCGCCCCTTCCTTCCCCTTTATCAACACCGTGACATGGTTTATGGATTCGAAAGAATGAAAATATATACTTAGACATACTTTCAAATGGGTGTTTTAGAAACATAAATTCTTCGCGAGATATCAGATCTTTTTTTTTTTCACCGCGTTTAACTATTTGTTCGGACTATTACGCAAAATCAATATATTAATTACGCTAATGTTGTAATGTCGAGAAAGGTATATAATAGAGAAAATATGCCAGCATTTTTCTTGGAGTGAGAGTAAGAGATCATTTAGGAAAAAGCACCCTAAGTAACCACAACTGGCTGGAATTCGGACACAGATCATATTCAGATATCTTGCTGCTAACGAAGCGGTTCAAACGTATGCTACTCCGATAACTAAATACCTAAAACCTGCTTCGGTGGCTGAATGGTCCAAGGCATCACTCTCGTGTTGGACTAGACTGTTGATGACAGTAAGATAGAAGTTTAAATCACGGTCGGGTGTACTAAGGGTGGTTTTTCTAAAACAATTTTCCACTATCCCTCCCCGCTAATGTGGGTACACGTCCTCTAAATTCAACCTTCCTCACACCAAACTCATTACCGTAATTGGTACATCTGCTTCCAACCTTAACAGATAGTAAGATGTGTTGCTAAAAAAAACTAATCTATGTCTTGTGTTTTCTTTGCAAGAACTTCAAAGAGAATTAATAAACATGCCATTTCATTTGATAATTGAATAAAAATAGGGGTTAAATTTATGCTTCATCATCCTTCGCTACCCCTGCATCGATAAATGCGCGTTCAAGCATTATTTCACTGTTCTTTTTTTTCAGCATTGTTATTTAGTAAAACGATCAAAATGTACTATTTTATCAAGTTTAAATTGTAAAATAAAAAAAGGGGCGATTGAAAGATATGACTTGGGATTTTGGTTAGTTAGCTACTGTATTTTTTTATTTGAGGTTTTTAACTGGCACTTTTTGAACCTACTGATTATATCAGCACACAACTTACAGACTAACTTAAATCTGGCACAGACACAACATCCATCCTCCAAGCCATTATTTAATCAATGTGAATGGAGAAACCCTCATTTCACCAATGATAAATTTCTCAGCCATGCCGAGAAACGAACCCAAATATTCTTAGATCAAACTGAGCTAGGGTACCGGACTAGGTACTGTATCAAATTTAAATATTCTAGTACACCTGGAAATACCCGATAGTTCTGATACCAAGAGTGTAAGGGAAGTATATTTAGGTAATATTTTAATAGAGATTTTAAATATATTTTTCTTTATAATAAAGTGATGAAAACTTCATTCCTGAGACCAACTAAATTGAATTAATTCATTTGGGATTATCTAACAGTTGTTTAAGTTGCTAGTATCTGCTTTCATAATATTCATACTTCGTGTCAGGTGACCTTTTAGAAAGGTGGAGCCAATTTTAATACCCATAGCAGAAATATTTTGCGTATTTAAGGGTGTAGTAAGTAGCTTATAAAAACCATAAAAATATAGCTGATCAATTTAAGGATTGGCCGAAAAAATTCATCAAGATTTTAGCCAGTATTGGTGGGCAGATGCTCTAAATGTCAATCTCATTTAGTATGGTTTGTTATGGTTTGATAATATATTAATGGGGGGAAAAGGGGGGGAGGGTTGGTGTTCTAATAATTTCCTGTTATAGTGGGGAGGGTTTTACTTAAATGTCTTTACACTCTCCTTCCACGCAAATGCGGGTATATCTTCAAAATACCTCTACTCTACCTTCCTCAGCACTATTCCGTATGCATATAGCCAAACGGGTATATAAACTTGATGGGCAAAAAAAAAGGGGGGAGGGGGCGAAAGAAAACTTGTTGTGTTTCCGTATGCATATAGCCAAACGGGTATATAAACTTGATGGGCAAAAAAAAAGGGGGGGAGGGGGCGAAAGAAAACTTGTTGTGTTGAGGATATTTTAATAAGTTTTTATTAATGTGGTTGATGTTTAGTGTTTGTAAGTTATTTCATAGGTAGGGGTCTTTGTAGGGTGCATGTCCTAATATAACAAGTTAGAAAGAAAACAATAAATTCTCCAATAAAAATACAATTAAAGGAAGAAAAGCGAAATGGTTCGGTAAACAAATTAGAAAGTTGAATGCAATAATGTGACAGGATACATGGCTTGGTCCACAGCCTGCGAGCACAAAGTACCAATTATAACTAACAACTGATAGAAAATATTATTTTAGGCGAGTCTTTTTGGTTTAATTTTATGGGACTGTACTACAGTTTATACCTAGTTTTAAGTAAGTAAATTTTCTTGTGAAGTATAGGTTATATATTAATATTTCTTAGGTTAGTTTTTTTTAGCACCACGTCTTACTACCGTAGCCGCATTTGCGAGGAGGGTGAGTGGAAAACAATTTTGTAAAAACCACCCTCAGTACACCCGACCGAGATTCGAACCTCATTCTCCCGGTCATCGGCAGTATACTATAGCGCGTTAGACCACGCGGCCATCAAAGTGGGTATTTTGCTAGTTAATGTGTTATTTACTGCGCCGTTGCCAATGCAGTAGTTTAATGACCTTCTTACGTAGTATATAATTATGATAATATGTTTCCTAGCAATCGCAATATTTTTGAGTTCAACAGGTAATGTTTATTGGATGAAACCCTGCTTAACCACTACTAAATCATGTTCTCGTAATTCCACAGGTTTATTTTCCCCGCGTTTCTTTAACCATTAGGGTCATAAGCATATACAGGGTGGAGCAGAAATTGTGGGCACATTTAATAACAGTACATATTTACTATATTAACTATTAAATGCTACAAATTAAACTTAAAATAACAAATGGTTAGCAACTTTCTGCACACCATATCCACCTATATCAATATGCTATCAGTTGAGCTCTGGTGTCAGACCAAATAATGAATTTTTGAAGTTTTAAAATCCGCTTCAAATCTATTTTCAATTAAATTAGAAATGGGTGACCTGGCGTTCTAGGGGTAAGGTAACAGACTTCTATGCTGGCGGCCGGGGTTCAATCCCCGGTCCCGGCATAAATTTATCTGATTACCAAACCCTTCCTTCACCTCTGACAAGACATCTTGTGAATGTGGGAAATGCCAGGCCTCCACCGTGGTTCGGAATCCACGTTAAACTGTAGGTCCTCCATTTCATCTCACAATCACCCTACCATTACACATTAGCGTGAGTGCGTATAACCCGAACGGGTAGTAAGACGTGGTGCTAATAATAATTAAATTAGAAATGAAAATGATGTTTATCTTCTGAAATGCACCCTCAAATACAGTCCAAGTTTCATAGGAAGAGCCCTAGCTGACAGTTAGAAAAGCTACTAGACATACTTTCACGTATTCATACGCCAAGTCATGTGATATGTAGCTGCTCCTTTTGATAGATAATATCAACACCTATAAAAAACACGATTAATTGTTGACCGCAAATAAATATGTTTGTAATTTTTTTAATATCGTCATACCAAAACTAAATACCCCCCCCCCCCTTTCCACATCTCACTAGCCATCCGGGCCATTAAGTCTACGCATTTTAATTACATTAATAGGGTAAGGATTAGAACGCTAGAATTTAAACAAAATGTACACGGTTTTGGTGGAGGGAGCGTGGTAAACCATTCAAGATGAACTACCCGCAGAACATCCAGCCGGACATTCAACCCCAACCTCCTTGTCAGTGGCAGACAAGGTCTAGAGGAGTCTGACATTTGGGTCTTGATAACCACTCGACCTGCATTTCACCCAAGGGCTACGATAACCCACGCCTAAGGCAGAAAGTGATGCATCGATGAGTTCAACTTATTTGTTTTACAGTTTTTTTAAAGATATATATTATTTTTATTGGACGAGAGTGTAACTTGTAACGGGCACGATCCTTGAATGGCACCTGCCACCACATTTCCGAGCTTACCCGACAACGGAAACGTCCGGTGCTTGTGGACAGCCGTATTGGGACATCACGGTGCAGAGGACAGGGGTCGGTCAACCTTCAGACTGGAGATAGACATTTACCACACACAAAAAGAAAATCGGTTTAAGTAACTTTTTAATTACTTTACACACCCGCTTCGGTGGCGTAGTTAGCTAGCGCACTAGTCATGTTGAGCTCGACTGCCGAGGACGGGGAGATCGAGGTTCGAATCTCATTTGGGTGAACTGGAGGTGGTTTTCCCTAGATGATTTTCCACTCTCCCTTCACGCTAATGCGGGTTCACTTCCTCTAAATTCAATCTTCCCGATTCCTAATCCATTAGCGTAATTAGTATTTAAGCGTATAACCCGAACGGGTAGTAAGACGCGGTGCTAAATTAAAAAAATAAAATTTAACTTTACATAAATAAATAATTAGTTTACCAGCAGATTTCCTCTCAAATATAATATATATATTGTGATTAAATAGAGATTAAAAGTCTGATTTCCCATCGATTAACCAATAAATTAGATATAAGCTTATTATCGAACCATAAATTACAGAAAGCCGCACCACTATGTGATGCCTGGCTTGAGATGTATTACCTACCTAAGTTTAACTAAATCGACTGATTATATCTGCACACGAGAAATTCTATGAGCTAGCACAAAAAGGCTTACCAATTTTGCCAGGAAAGGTATTTCCAAATAATCTCCAGGGTTCTTTTGCATGCCACAATCGTCATGCTACCTACGGCCTTTACTTACCCTCCGAAGGAAGTTGTGTTACAGATTGTTATCGCTCTATAAAAAATTCGTCGATCACGGCTGGGTTTGAACCCACGAACATAGGGTCCTGAGGTGAGTACTTTATCCCAAGACCACCGAGGTCGATCCCTACCTAAGCTAGGTGTTATCCATGGAGTGAACATTTCGAACAAAAAAAACACACCATAATTATTAATTGTATAGCTACCCGCTTCAGTTGGTAGAACGGTCTAGGACTTCACTCTCTTGTTACATTGGCCTGTTGATGACGGGGAGATCGGGGTTCGAAACCCAGTCGGGTCTATTGCAGAAGGTTTTATCTAAATGGTTCCCCACTATCCTTCCAAGCAAATACTGGTGTATTACCTCTTAAATGTTTCTTTCCTCATTCCTACACCATTAGAGTAATTATTGAATATACGTATAACATGAACAAGTAGTGAAACGTGGCGTTAAAATTTGCATAGTTAATCTGATGTTGAGAAAGTTAAAATTTATTGGCATTTTTAGTTGCATTTGATCCGCATCGGTGGGCAAGCAGACCAAACGTCATGATGGTATAGTCTGATTTGTCGGTAGTGGAGACGTCAGAGTTCGAAGCTTAGCCAGCTGTCCTGAGGATGTTTTTTTCCTAAAGTTTCCTAGCACGCATATTCACGTACATTTCATTTCAAATGTCTCCTTACTCATTCCTAGCCATGAATTATATTAAATGCGGTTAGCCAGGATAAGACGCATTGCGATAATAATTGCATTTGGTTATCTACATTAATTAAAACATGTTTAGTATCAAATCTTGCAATTAGTGTTAAAACCCACTTCAATGGAGGTATGGTCTAAGGCATCACTTAGGCAGTAGATTAGACTGCCGATGATGGGGGCGATCGAGGTTCGAATCTCGGTCGGGTGTACTAAGGATGTTTTTTATAAGTGTTTTTTCACTCTCCGACCATGCAAATGATGGTGAACTTCATCCAAACCTTTCTGGCCCCTAAATCCATTACCGTAATTAATGCATATACGTTTAACCCGAATGGGTAGTAGAATTCGGTGTTAAAAAAAATATTGTTAAACTAAAAACATGTTAAATATTCCAGAAAATTATGTGGGAATAATTTTTCATAACGTTGTATTACTTGGGCATATTAAATATTTATTTTATCTTTCACCGCGTCTTACTGTCACACACACTACCTTCCAACGCAACCCTCTCCAGCTTAGTAACAATGTATCATCAGGAATGAGTATTTTACAGCCACACAATCAAAGAGGACATAATGTTCATTGACTACATCACCTTATCATTCAGACAACTGTTTGTTGAAAACATTTATATTTGAGCATTTATTGATTTATATAATATCTATATTATTTAAAATATATTTTATGAATATGGATGATTTTATATTACCCAAAATTACCTAAAAACTACTCAAAAATGAATCAATAATGACTCAAACCAAGAAAATATGACCATAAATTCCAAAATGACAAAAAAAACTATAATAATAATAATTATTATTATCACCACATTTTACTACCCGTTCGGGTTGTACGCACTTACGCTAATGTGTAATGGTAGGGTGATTGTGAAATGAAATGGAGAACCTACAGTTTAACGTGGGATCCGAACCACGGTGGAGGCCTGGCATTCCACACATTTACAAGTTATGATTAATACACGTCTTGTCAGAGGTGAAGGAAGGGTTTGGCAATCAGATAAATCTGTTCCGGGACCGAGTATTGAACACCGGACTTCCAGCACATAAGTTCGATACCTTACTCCTCGACCGCCCGGTTACAAAAAAAAAACTACAAAATATACATTTCTACAACGAGGGAATCATGAACAGAGTTTATGTATTTTTGAGCACTGTGTGTGTAGAACAAAAAAAAGATATGTCACTAAAATCCGGGACCTGGATATGAAGTAAATTGGTGAGAATCAAGGAGAACTATACAAGAGTCTGTAATTCAGGCATGTCAAACTGGCAGGCCGCGTGTGGCTCGATCCATAATACTGTTCGGCCCGCGAACAATTTGATAAGCCAACATACAATGCTGCCCAATTTTTAATTTTATAAATGTTGTAGAAATACGCCAATAGATATTATTAGGTAACATTTGGAAATTGGTTATTATATTAGGAAATTTAGTAAGTGAGGTTGACACACTTGATTCCCTAGAACATTTCAATTTGTAAATCAAATATGTGTAATGATCGGCACACATAAATGTTTTCTCTTATGAAAATAAACATACTTCCAAGAGAGCTTTCCTTACGGACACTCATTTGTTAAAAAGAATGAAAGCGACTTCAACAAAGGTTTTAAAAATCAAACACACACAACAAAACCGTTGCAAATAAAATGTTTCATATTTATGGTAAAACTAAAGAAATTGTCTAAATTGTATGTAATCTTAATTTAATTTTTATAATAGCAAAAACCAAACAAAAATTCTACTGAAGATGATGACAATATATTTTTCTTTTTGAAATGCAGCCTTCTCACTATTTTCAATTTTGACTGTGGCCCTTATGACCAAACGAGTTTGACATACCTGCTCTGTAGGCCTACTTATATTTAAGGACGTAGAAAGACGGGGTTGCGGTGGTGATTGGGGGGAGGAGGGGCTATTTATACGTTTAAAAACTTTTTCCCAAAAAGATAATCCATATAATAAAATTTTATTTTGCCCTAAACCTAGAAAAATTAGCTTTCTACGCCCCCACTCATATCTCCCTTTCTTAGGTAGGATTATTGAGGCAAAGTAGATAGAACAAGAAAAATATGATTATATATATTCCTTCTTGACAGCAACTTCGTTTTGACAGCTATTGTCACACAGATTTCAAAACTACGTTAAGAACATTATGTACAGCAGTCCGATTCAGACTATAAGATACTTCTATATATTCATACGTAGATCACGTGATATTCAGCTGTCACTTTTGAAAGATAGTATAAAACAACACTAATAAAATATTATCAAATTTAGCCGCAAAAAAAAAAGCATTTTCTAAAAGTTATTTCCTATCAAAATCATATTAAATATGGAGCTTTGAACTTTAGTCCAATTTAGATGAAGATGAACTTTTTTGTCGGTTATAAACTTTATCTAAATACCTTTCATAATATAATACATGCTTACGTATAAATTAATATAATTTACAACTGTCATTTTTATTAGATTATATCAAAACCATGAAGAGTTCCTGACTACTAATCCCAAGATCCCGGGTTTGATCCCCGGAATTTCCAAAATTTATCTGTGGAGCAGTGGATCTGGAACGGGGGCAAACTCAGCTTCACGAGGACAAATGAATATTTACTTGCTTGAATAAAGAGGTTGCAGTTTCTGATTTAGAAAACTGAGATTAGCGGCCATAGTGCTTGTTGTGCTGACCGCATGGCACCCTATATCCACAAATGTCGGCACTATCATCGCTAATGGCGGCGGTCGCTCGGCCGGTACAGCTCGCTTGCAGGTTCACAACATGGATTTTTTTTTTAACTTAATTCCTAGTAATAAAGCAAAATTTTATCAATATCGACTGTAAAAAAATTCCGTGTTGTCTGTAAGTTTTTTCCTACCAAAATCCTATTTTATTTAGACTAGGATTTAGTTTAAAAAGAGCTTATCTTGACCTTGACTTGGCAGTTGTTTTTTTCCAATTTTGCATAGCTTCTTACTACCTGTTCTGGTTATACGCCTAAGTACTAATTACGCTAATGGATTAGGAATTGGGAAGGTTGAATTTTGAGTAAATGAACTCACATTTACGTGGAGGGAGAGTGGAAAACAATTTAGGGGAAAACCACCCCAATTCACCCGACCAAGATTCGAGCCTCGATCTCCCCGTTCTCGGCAGTCTAGCTCAATATGAAACTAGCGCGTTAGCCAACTACGCCACCGAGGCGGGTTACTTAGCAGTTTTAACACAGATAATTATTGAAATCCATGAAACTACATGAACATGGCGACCGTGTTTATTACAAGTGAGGTTATCAAGCGAGTATCAAACCTGGGAGTGTGGAAAACTGTCTGACATCACGTACGTCACGCGTTCATTTATTTCCCGAGATGCGCGAGACAATGAACTCCCCAAGATGTCGCACAGGAAGTGCGTACCATACTTCCTCCACCCCTACAACAAATACCACCTCTGTCCCATTGTTGCGCCACTACTGTCTCTATTGTATCTTCCAACATTCTTCAAACGTTACACGTAAATACTTTTAATTTTCGTTTGATGTTTCATTGTTAAATCCCTTTTATTTATTTCTGATAAAACATTGTTTGAGGATCTACTAGCATACACCTTTTTTTTCTATTCTTCATAAGTGACATAACATGTTCACATTTAACATCTGTGTTAAGCGTGACAGTCAAAATAAATGTAAGTGTTGATGGTCTTTGCTGACCTCATTTGTGGCCACAACGTGTGTGATAGAACTTTTAAACCAAACCATCGTATTTGTTTGAATAACAAGCATACCGCTTTTAGTTGTATCCAAATTGAACTTGGTATTTTTATTTTTTTGAGGTAGTTAACGTGCACTTTCTGAACCAACTGTTTGTATCAGCACACGAGAAGTGCTATGAGCGAGAGTGAAAGAGCCTACCAATTTTGCCGGGAAAGCTATTTTCACACACCTTCCAGGGTTCTTTTACTGTGCCACAATCGACCTGGGACTGTTGGCTTTAATTCCCCTCCATTTGAAATTGTGCTACGGAGTTTTATTACTCAATAAAAATACGTTGACCCCGGATGGGTTTGAACCTACATTTTATAAACACCAAGTCATATCAGCAAAACGAATTGACATATCGGGAGCTATAGTTTAGCTCAAGTATCAAAAGGGTGTCAACAATCATCTGTTAGATTTATTTCACTTCTAGTAGTCAAATGGGTGTTATCAACACGTGCCATTTGGTGCCATCCATGCATCCGCATTAATATAGCCAAATTGATGTCAGTACATCCACGGTGAAGTAGTCAAATGGGTATTGATACATCCACGTTGAAATGGTCAAATGGGTATCACCGATATAAACAATTTTTTTTTGTAGTACCTCGTCTTACTGCCCGTTAGGGTTATAAGCTTATGCACTAATTTCGCTAATGGGTTGGGGACGAGGAAGGGAGGAAATGTACCCCAATTGCTTGAAGGGATAGTGGAAAACCATTTTAAAAATACTCTGTACACTCGACCGGGGATCGAACCACAATATCCCCGTCATCAATAGTTGAATTTATTGCGATGGCGACCCCCTTATACAATGTGGATACTGAAGCGGGTAAAATATATATTTGTTTTGAAAAATAAAAGTCATAATAGTTTGTTGCGCTTACATTAATAGTTGTTTGTGCTGAATTTAGTACTGAATTAAGTAAATAAACCTCATCCGCTTGCACGGGGTATTATAACGGTATTTTCATGACATTTCTGGGCCGACTAAGTTATCAAGCTGTCTCGCTTAGCCCAATGCTTGTAAAACTGTAATAAAGTGACATTACTTAAACGTAACATGAGAACCAAAAAGAGAGTAGTTTTTAATTTGATAAGAAGGCCTTTTGCATCAACCATATCGCGCCATAATTATAAAATTTAAGTTGAATGAAGGACTTGGACCCAATATTACTCAAATATCTTAGTCACGATTGGATGCCCTAGACCTGAAGTGGTCTCCTTGATCACATTTGTCAATGTAGGCTACATTTTGCTAGTAACTTATACATTATAGTCCAATTTTCATAGGAAGAGTATTTTAGGAAATACAAACTTTTTACGTCAACATTGAAAAAATTTACTATTTGTGTAATTTTATAAATATTGATAATATTTATAAAAGGTACCAGCTCCATATCACACAACCTGACCTATGAATACATGAGAGTGCCCGCTTCAATGGCTTTGTGGTCTAAGTCGCTACTCTCACAGTAATCTAGACTGTTATTGACGGAGAGATCGAGGTTCTAATCTCAGTTGTATCTACTGAGGGTGGAATTTCCAAAATGGTTCTCCAATCTCCCTCCACCCAAATGCGGTTACACTTCCTCTAAGTGTAACCTCCTCCATCCCTAAACCATTAGAGTAATTATTACATAATCGTATGATCCAAACTGGTAGTAAGACACGATGCTAAAAAAACGTGAAAGTAGTTTCTAAATGTCTTCCTATGAATATTGGACTGTATCTCTAGAACAACCCGCCTCGATGACCGCGTGGTATTAAAATGCGTCACTATTGAAAGAGACTAGACTGCCGATGATGGGAAAATCAGGTTCGAGTCCCGTTAGGGTGTACTGAAGGTGTATTTTCTTAAATGGTTTTCCACTCCTCCCTTATGCAAACGTGTTTACACTTACTATGAATTAAATTTTCCTCATCACTAACACATTATTGTTATTAGTACATATACGTATAGCCCGAAAGGGTAGTAAGACATGACGGTAAAAAAAAACACTATAGAACAAACACAGCACCCCTTGTGAAAGAGGAAACATCAATTTCACTAATTATTCCTTTTTATTATACCTAGA
Organism: Timema californicum; assembly: GCA_902141385.1. Taxonomy (NCBI): domain Eukaryota; kingdom Metazoa; phylum Arthropoda; class Insecta; order Phasmatodea; family Timematidae; genus Timema; species Timema californicum. The sequence goes on along the minus strand of CABFOW010001090.1, from coordinate 154,745 downwards.
ATCTATTTCAAGGTCCCTCAGTATAATCAATTTCATGATTTATACTGTGAACGTTTGGAAAACTATCTAAAAAAATCCGTGAACAAATCTGTTGCGTCTAAATCACTTACTGTTACACCTCAATACAAGAATAATCATTAGGTGCGTGACAGATTCTCCTGTTATAACGTAATACCATCTTTACTTTCACCAACATGGAATTATTGCGTGGTTACTTTGAATTGTTAACTTTCGTGAGTAATCGTTTAAAAGAAACGCACTGGAACTTTCACAGTAAATAATTCAATAATCATATGATAAACAACATTGTTGTTAGGAGCTTGGAAACTGTCAACTCTCCACCCAGGCTATCCTCCGATGGGATACGGGTGAGGAAGATTAATTAAATGCAACCTTATTTGTGGGGAGAGAGTGAGAAACCACTTATAAAAAGCAATCTCGGTACATCCAGTCATGATTCAAAGCCCGATCAGATTAGACAAACTTGATATTTAATTCACGCTCACACCGACATGGCCTGTGTGGTGCTGATTATATTGTAACGACATTAGTATCTTACAGTGGTACCGGCACTCTTCTCGTGTGTTATCCTAACTGCGCTAACTGTTCTATTTTCCTCCTTGTTTAGCAGGTATGCAACCAGTCTCACTGCCAGGGGGATTAGAGAGGCAGGGAAGGAAAAGGGACATGTCTGAAAGAGTCTAGGTTCATTTTATTTTAACCCAGTTTTATAGAAACGGAATATTCCAGACTCTTAACTGTGACCCTATTTATACACGTTCGGTGTAAACCAGAGATCCCCCAGTCCAAGTTGAGACTAGCCAGGTAAGTGGACCAGCGTGTCCGGGCTAGCGTGCCCAGGAATGATATAGTATGCCCGGGAGTGGGCTGGCGTGTCTAGTGAATGGGCTAGCGTGTCCACTGTGGGCCAGCGTATGGACCAGCATGTCCAGTGTGTGGACTAGCAAATGGGTCAGCGTATCCAGGGAATGGGTCAACGTGTCCAGTGAGTGGGCCAGTGTGTCCAGTGAGTGGGCCAGTGTGTCCAGCGAATGGGTTGGCGTGTCCAGTGAGTGTGTCGGCGTATCCGGGAGAGAGGATCAGTAAATCTAGCGTTATCGTAGCACAGGTCAGTACAGTGGGTCGTGCGCTGGGACAAGTTATGACTTATGGACAACACGGGTGACGTAGACATTGATTGTTATTGTGAACTCGGTTAATGATGAACAGTTTTGTGGCCGTTTTAAATACTTGATTGATTATTATGTGTCTTATAATTAATAATTTTTTAATTTTTATTTAATTATAGTGTATGTGTTTTAAGTAGCTTATTAATTTACATACTTGATTATTACTCTTATTATTTAATTTCGTGACTTGTTAAATTGTAGCCTAATCGGTGTATGTGTTGCTTTATTCATAGTAATTAAAACCTTGACTGCTTTATGTGCATTTTTAATCGTGACTGATCAGCAACGTACTCCAACATCCTGTTAACCTGCGGTTCACACGGTGACGTATAAACAGCTCATGAGACACTTCCAGGTCACGCATGCCCCGTGTCATAATATTTACTATGTGTATATCACACACCATTCATGAATTTGCACACTTCATTATTCGGGCAAATTTATGTCCATTCCGTGAACTTGCCTCTCCTCCTGACCAATTCACGAACTGAGCAAAAAATAGTCCAGTTCATGAGTCGTGCAGCGCTTGTGTTGCCAATTTCTTGAACTGAGAAGCTCTAATCGTAGCACAACCTATGAGCTAGACTAGTTTTTGCCTGGTCTACGAAATGAACACGCGAAGAACAGGTTTTGTATTTAAAGTTATTATTATTATTATTATTATTATTATTATTAGCACCGCGTCTTACTACCCATTCGGGTTATATGCACTTACGCTAATGTGTAATGGTACGGTGATTGTGAGATGAAATGAAGGACCTACAGTTTAACGTGGGATCCGAACCACGGTGGAGGCCTGGCATTCCTCACATTCACAAGATGTCTTGTCGGAGGTGAAGGAAGGGTTTGGTAATCAGATAAATCTCTGCCGGGACCGAGGATTGAACCCCGGCCGCTAGCACAGAAGTCTGACACCTTACCCCTAGACCTCCAGGGTATTTAAAGTTCATTTAACTATTAATCATTTTAATATGAAAGGTTAAATTAAGTTAATTTTGGTTAATTGAATATAATATCTTAAACAAATTTCAGTTAAGTTTGTAGTAGATAGTATAGTAAGTCCCAGTTTATAAAATGGGCAAAATTAATGCAATTTTTGCCCAGTTCCTGAAATGGTCAAGCGATGAGGCCAATTCATGAAATGAGTAGTTTCACTGTTGGGGTGTATGTAGCATGTATACTGGTTGGTTATGTATTCAATTAGTATCTCAGCTCTAATGCAGGATGTTGGTGTGTCCGGGGGAAGCCCTGTACTGTGTTTTGCAATCATAATAAAAAAAAAGTGGTCCAATATTCACACTCTTACCCGCCACGGTGGCCGTATGGTCTAAGCCCTAAGGTGTCACTCTCGCAATACATTATACTTCCGATGGCAGGGCGATTGGGATTCTAATCCCTTGTGGGTATACTGAGGGTGACTTTTTCTTTGATACAAATGCGGATATTATACCTCTAAATTCAACCTTACTCATCCCTAACAGGATGGCCCAAAAGTCCCTCATCAATGAGAATTTGCCTTGTAACATTTCACCCCCACAAGATGCGAGTGTTGCACCACATGACAGAGGATGATCCGGACCGCTGAGTTCAAATGTGCTAGTGGTTTCTGTGGCAGTTGACGGAGGACGCAGAGTTTTTAACCACTGTAAAGTTCTCAGATGAAGCGATTTTTTACGTTAGCGATGAGGTAAACCAACAAAACATGCGCTACTTGTCCCAAACAGAATACTAGCTGGTTTATTGAGTTTTTAACCACTGTAATGTTCTCAGATGAAGCGATTTTTTACGTTAGCGATGAGGTAAACCGACAAAACATGCGCTACTTGTCCCAAACAGAATACTAACTGGTTTATGGACAGCAAGCAACAAGGAACCGAGCGCATCATGGTTTGGTGTCGTCTCCGGAAGGATCGAGTGGTCAGCCCGTTACTTTTTTGACGGAAATGTAAACAGAAAAACGGCCTCAGCATTCCGTGCAGGACGTCCATCCACCCCCCTCCCCCATCCGCCATTACGCCAAGAAGGTGCATTATTTGGCGGGATGACCATTTTCATCACTGGATTGGTCGCAGGGGATCAAGGGAATGAGCACGATTACCCGACTTAAATCCACTGGATTTTGCCTTGTGGGGCCACCTGAAACCTAAAGTGTATTTGGTGAACATCAGGGACAGGAACCATCTTCGTGCCATTTCTTCGGACGTTGTGTCACCCATTCCGCGGAACATGGATACACGCCTACAGTTATGCTTTGACATTCATGGAGATCAAACAAAACATATTGTAATTTACCATTGATGTGGGACTTTTGGACCACCCTGTGGTAGGTTACATAGTACACAAAGGGAGAAATCACCGCTATACAATTAATGAAATCCGAAGCTTGGTGGATGAGTGATTATAACTACGGAAATCAGCAGTAACTGATTCATATTCGAATAAATTGAAAGAGTACCACCTGGTCATCAAAATTGAATGAAATTAAAAGGTCCCAGGTTCAATTCCCATGAACAGATTATTTTTTTTAATTTACTCGTATAGTACATATACATTTAATCTGAACGGGTGATAAGA